>CAUHTR010001062.1:0-91017 GCA_959609185.1 Schmidtea polychroa | reverse complement strand
CCACTGCCATTGGTCAGCCTAGATGCATGATTTCATTTATGGAAGAACCTTAATAAACTCGTTAAATTAACACTCATCAAAAGATATACACGAAACTACAATGATTATAGCATCGGAGTCACAAAATTAGTAATTCAAAGCATCATAATTTCAACAAAAAATCAACGTTAAACATTTATAAATAGAGACAAAAATATATTTCATAAATTTTGATCACAAGCAAAACATATTTACAGTGATAGTAATAATAATTGCAAAATAAATCTTCACACCATTGAATTACTTCCTCCTCCCAATTTCGATACAACCTGATAGTTGATAAATAAACTATTTTATAAAATAACTTATTACTTTATTAATACCAGGCATACTCAAAATTGTTCCAATTACTGGAACTCTCAATAAAAAGTTCAATACAATAGGAATAAATCCACTGAAAAGAAGGAAAAATCCATAAGTCTCAATGAGCATACCAATTAATGGGTGAATAAAAATCACTGTAAGAATTCCACCAAAAAAGAAACAAGATCCTTTTATTTTGTGCATTTGAAAAAAAAATCTAAATGTTCTTTCGAATCCAATGACCATTGCTAACCCCGCAAGAAACAGAAGCTTAGGATGAAATTAATACCAAAAAAAATATTTTAAATATCTTACATTTCCAATTGCCAAAAGAGCTTTATCAAATAAAAGCATAATTCCGAAGAAAATAAAAAATATTCCAAATCCAGCTAAGCCAACGCCGATTTCTAAAAATTTAATTTAATATATTAACTTAAATCTCCTTGGTTAAAACATATTTTAAAAATAAATCAAAATACATTAGAATGACTCACTCTGAAAATCACTAATTTGATACATAATTTGGTTTTGAAACTTTAGAAATAAAAAATAATTAACACATCATCGATAATAGTTTGAAAAATTATTCAATTTGTATTAATAAAACAAAGTGGCATTAAATTTAGGAAACGTTTTCTAAAAAATATAACAATTCGAAATGTAAAATTTTCAATTTAAAAGATAAAATAATTTCCTTAGTAAATGGGGTATATAAAAATAGAATATATTTATCTTTAAAATTAAGTTCTATTTAGATTTTAAAATAATGAAAACGAAAATTATTGATTTTTATTACAATATTGTACGAAAATTTGATATTGACTTAATATTATTTACCTTATTAATGTAAATCAAGGATGTACAATCAGTGGCCAAATAAAGTCTTCAATGAGTTTAAAAGGCTCATAATTTTATAAAATTTTTATATAATTATGTGTGCCTTAGAGCTTGCGTTGTTTAAATATTCTAAGGTTGCATATATATTTCTCATCAACTCTTACCTAAACGCATTAATGATTATTTAATTTCTAAAATCCGTGTGCCCATAGCAACACCAGAGTTATTCCATTGATACGCGGTTGAACAACCCTTTGATCTGTTCATCCACCGTACCTCAGTTCCTCATTCGTTAGCTCTTTACTCGAAAGTTTTGGGACTGTTTCAAAAAGAATAAAATTCCATAAAAATACAAAAAAAATTAATAAAATGTGAAAATTTATTAGCATATAAATCACATTATACATGAAAATAACTTACCACCAAACGATGATAAAAATTTGAACAAAATATATGTAACGCTAAAAAACTAGGAACATAAACAGTATTTGAATGTAAACTAAAAGTGAAATAATGAAATTTTATTTGGTGTTTAGTTTACATTCAAACACTGTTTGTGTTCTCAGTTTTTACATATATTTTGTTCAAACACTGTTTATACCGATTCGTGATGACCCCTATGCATTATCTGCCACTCTATGAAATTAGGGTGCTCGTAATTATCAAATTTTTTTAAACAGGCAGCATATACATGATCAAGTGCTGCCATATTTATATAGATTAAAAACAATCAAGTTTTTTAATTATTTTCTTTTCAATTTTAATTCACTTATTCTTCATGCAAAATTTTTTATAATCCTTGTTTGATTATTTTTCTTATTTTATCTCATAATTTCTGAAATTTTGTTATAGGTCCTTCGTATGTAAATTTGCGCAATAACATTCTTAATTAATTTGATTATTGTCCTTCGTATGTAAATATGACCAATAATCATTCTTGATTTTTATTAATTTATTTTATTAATAAGGTCTTATTAATTCGTTTTAATTTTTTATTCTCCTCTTTTCGAGTTATGAAAACCACTTATGGGAAATTATATTTTAAGTAATATAGAAAAAAGAGCAAAAACGAAAACTAACAATGATGAATTTAAATCAATGTTTTATAAATTATTAAATAATCAGTCTTTGTGTTGGGCTAGAACTGAATTCTAGACCCAAAATAGTCATTGTGACTGAAATGTGTAGGTACACAGCAAGTAAAAAAGCACAAAGTACAGTTAAATATTAAAAACCACACCAAATAAACAATAGTAATTAAAGGAAAAACAACAAAAACATAAACACAGAAATTAAATAAAATTATACCAAAAGCAAGAAGTGATGCAAAAATCTTACTCAAAAATAACCAAATAAACATAGAATTACGAAAAGCAAACTCGAATAACTTAAAAGATGGTAAAAAAAGTAAAAATTCCAGAAAAACCCATAACATTCCATTAAAATGGCGATGACCATCACAAAAGCCGTAAAAGTTAGAGAAAATAAATAAATTAGTATTAAAAATAATAAATCTTAAAAAGAAATTCGTAAAACACCAGTTAGAATAAAAGTTAAATTAAAAGTAATATAGAATGTTCTGGAACCGTTCCAAATCCATCATGGACGTAAATTAATGAAAACATAATTAGAAAATAAAAATTTAAAAATAAAAACAAAAATTATAGCACTAAAATTTCCATTAAAAATATCAAAATTACAAAATAGAAAATTCTGGAATAAAAAGAATTCGAGTTTGTTTTAATGCATCAATACATACACGTGTACAAAATAGGTATATATACCGACGCATTTTCGTCACAATTCAGATATTTTTGTATGCCAAAAATTTTTGTCGAATTTTCGAACCATATTGAAAGTAAGGATGGTGTATTTATTGTATAACTATTATTCATTTTTATGATATATTATAATGATTTTAATTCTTGTCACTTTTTATTTTGATTCGATCATTTACAACAAGAGTGACCAGCGTCGTCGTGAGCGGATTGCATCCACGACGCTGATCAGCCTTGCTTCCAAAAACCATTTTCACATGCACGATACGGGTCTACGACCCCACATGCACTAAATTTCATTTTCTTTTTAACCGGAAGGTCGCCACGAACAAATGGTTTCTAACCAGGAGTAGGGCGGTAAATCCATCCAGGTAGTTGGCATAGTCGCAGGGACTATGCGGACGAACTAAAATGCGGGCAAGTAATCGCGGGAAACACCTCACAATAAGGCCTATCGTACCGTATTCAGTTGAATCGGGAAAGTAGGAAAATTTTAATTAATTCGACCTTCCGGTAAACGACATATCTAAAATACACACTCAAATATTCTATAGGAAATACATCATTAAGAACATCTAAACGGGAAAGATCCCAGACTCAAATTATCACAAAAGTTATCCAGTGATCGGCTAATTGCACAAACTATTAATCAATATTAACTATTGTTATTAGACTTTATTGATATCATTCGTAATTAAGTTCGATGTTAACGATAATCTAATCACGTTCGATGAGGTATTAATTTCAAGTCTTTATCCTTACCATATGGGTATTGAAATCTTTAAAAATTCTATTTTGCCTTAATAGTAATATCACCTCCAGGATTATTATCACTATTCACCCCACCCTTTTCTCGTTATCTTCATAGAGAGTGTGTCATTACCATCAGTATGAAATCGCATATGTCAGCAGATTAACTTTAAAGAAAAGGCAATCTTTCTTACCAATGTCGTAAAGTCGTCGGATCACCAGTTCATGGTTACCCCCAACTGGAATATGTACAACTTACCTGGTTTTATAAATGGTTCTTTGAATTATATACTTATTGCCCACTTCATAAATATCCTAACTTATTCTGATGTATATATTTATCCTATAAAATATTAAAATGATAGTTTGTAAATTTTCATTCATAAATATCCTACTTATTCTGTTGTATATATTTATCCTATAAAATATTAAAATGATAGTTTGAAAATTTTCATTCATAAAAATCCTAACTTATTCTGATGTATATATTTATTTTATAAAATATTAAAATGATAGCTGGTAAAATTTCTTGCATAAACATCCTACCTTAATTTGATATATCTATTTACTTGTAAAATGTGAAAATGATAGTTTATAAATTTTCATAAGAGGATCCTCTAAATTATATACTTATTGTCCAGTACCTAATTATCCTAATTTATTTTGATATATATTTAACTTACAAAATGTTAAAATGATAAATCTACGTAATTAGCCCCTAGGTTATGTATTTACCTAATTACCCTAGATTCACTTATTTTATATATATTTAGCGTATAGAATATTGAACTACTAAGTTATAAATATCCATAAACAACCCCCCCCCCTGAATCATACCTTCATTATCTATTGTATAAATATCTTAAATATATAATGGTAAATTAATAATTTATAAAAATTCGTAAACCCTTCCCCCCTGAATTACACATTTATTAACCACTGCATAAAACTTGCACTTCTTATCAGGATTAACCTTATCGTTATTGCTATTATTAACATTGCCATTGTTATTATCTTTACTGTTACGATTGTGATTATCGTTATTATTATTATTATTGGTATTATCATTATTATTATTATTAGTAATGTATCACTATTATTACTATCTCTATTATTATAATCATTAATATTAAAATTATTATTGTTATTATCATTATTGTTATCCTTGCCATTATTATCATCATCCCTAATGCTATTAATTCATTATTATTATTGTTACTATTTTTATTATTATTATTATTACTCTTAATATTATTATTATTATTATTATTATTATTACCTTTAAAATTATTATTATTATTATTATTATTATTAGTAACATGATTAGCAATAGAATGTTACTATTAATAGGAAAATTCGAAACCGACAGTATCGATTTTTTTTTTCATAACAAAGTTAGACCAATAATACCGCTTCTATTATTAGTAACAACCCTACACACCAAGGGTTACCCCCTACGAACTACTCCTAGCCGATCGAATAAGTGACACCCACTCTCCCCAACACGAGCCAATCGCCATCGACTATGTCGATCGAAACTCTAATTTCGATGAAACCTATCTCACCCATGCGAATTTAACCCTTGTTACCCCAGAAGTAGATCGCATGTAAGCCACGGGGCCTAGTCCCCGAAAGGGACTGTCTGAATCCGAATACCCACTCAATAAGACCAAAAATAAGAGATAATAACCAGTCGTGATTCTAACTATATAGGTTCTCAGGAGGAGTTAACAAAATTTCTCGATAATTATTAATTTACGTCAGACAAAATTAATTAAATAGGAATCAACAAAAGCAAAAATGTATTTAATAAAATCAAAATCTTGTTTACGGAACTATTCGAATCACAAAAGGAATCTTACTGGTAATATTAAGGAGTATCTAGAAGGAGACCACTCAGAAGAACTCGAGTCCCAATTTTCACTTTAAATTCATGTGGCATAGATCAATAAAATCATGAAACAACCAGAAAATTCCAAAAATCTTCCCCTGAATGGCCACGAATTGGGGTATAGCCATGCTTTAGATTCCATTAAACAGTAATAGCTCCAATACGGTGGATGACTGAAATACCAAACACCGAGGAATTAGAGACCCATCCCTAAAATTATACAATTACAACAGATAAAAACTTCAACCTACTATCGAGCACCAGCTGCGGAAAGAGCCACCTATAACCGCTATGGTCAGGGATTCACAAAGAGTTGAATACAAATTCATACAATCTGCGTCATCCCCTTCCCCTAGTGGGTTGGAGCAGCCAAATTCTAGTAACTCCATAAATAGCGGATTTCCTTTTGAAAGCTAACGCATCAAATGAACAACTAAAATATTTTTGTTTAATTAACTTAAACAACAGATAGTCTAATATTGAATTTATAAAAGATAAATTAATTTTTGTTATTATTCAATCTGTAGGAGCGACGTTTGATTTATTTTATTAGAACTTAAATTTAGATTAATTCATAAATTACCCTCTATGGTATTAATTATTAAATTGACAAGAGTGAATTTACAGTTAGTTCGTAAAAATTTCGTTAAAGTTAAGTCATCTATTTGGACTATCGACCCAGTGAAAACTAGGATGATAAAATTCGGATTTCTAGTACGCGAGCCTAAAGTAAGGTGATAGAGTCGGTTACATCCAGTAGAAGAGGGTATAAAAGCGAGTACGAAAAGTAGCTCGTAAATTAAATTAAACCGCATACAAAGACTAGGGTCGATGGGGCGAAATACACATCAGGTTAGGATGTAACTTTGAAGGCATAGTCAGACGGATTGGGGTAACCCCGTAGTTGGAAGAGCCAGGAGTCGTTCTAAACGTCTCTTTTATCATTGTAGGTATGTCTAACACCATGGTATGGAACGCACAGACCGGACCCTCCTCCTCCGATCCAAGCCGCGAACTAACTCGCGAGGAGATAGACGAAGCATTACGATTACGGGAGGACGCAGAGGTTGCTCGCCTAAGGTCCCGGTGGATATGGTACAAAATCCACGATTGGACCTACCAGAATGTGGTTCCAGTGACCCCGAAGATCGAACCGTATATTAACTATACGTCACTGGCTCTGAGCGACGCATTCGACAATGTGAAGGAGGCAGTGGACCGACTGGACCGGCTCGAAACATCAGTCCTGGCCGGTGAGTTGGAAGACTGTGACGGGTACGCACGAGCCCAATGTCACCCAAGGCGAACTGCGGCTCTCCAACGCGGGCTGGAATATCCAAGGAGCCCTGAACCGAATCGGCCGAAAAGGCGAGGACGACCACGAAAAGGCACCAGTTCCACCAAGGAGATTGGGGCGGACAAAGATTGAGACTTATAATTAAACGTTATATAGCCAAATGATTATGTTGTTAATACACAGTGCAAATCCTGTAATAGGATGAATGTTTTATAGTACCTTGCACGTCTTGGCAGTGCGTGCCCATCTAACTACTCTGTTGTGTTCTGGTCATCTCTGCTAACTTCATTATTGATATTGTTTTGTTTTGATTTCCTTCATGAACCAGTGTGATTATTGATAATAATTTTCTTAGTTCAATTATTTATGTATGTAGTAATTATTCATACTAATTACATTATGTGCATCGTTTTGACTTCAATGATTTGCCTTTAACGGGGCCATTGTTACCACCGACTATAATTTCCCGTAGCGTTGGCCATTACGACCACCCTATAAGCTTTGATAAAATCTATAAAATAGGCCTAGATGTGCGCAGAAGGGAGTAGTGACGAAGGGGCGAAATTCATTTAACCTTACTAACTGGCGTCACTCAATGCTGAGGTAAAGATTCCTAATGTTGTCTATTTCAGTGTTAAAACTCCTGGAAGAAATGAGAGCAGACAGAGAGAGGGCGCAACAACAGGTAGAAGACTACCGGGCCAAGTTGATGCGACTTAAGGCCCATTGCCGAAATTTCGAGAGCACCTGGTTTCCGCCCACAGAGATGAAGAAGCGAATGAAACTCATCACCCAATTGCAACTCCAAAGTGCCCAAGATCAAGTTGAGTTGCGGGCCCTCCGCCTGAGAGTGAGAGAACTGGAGGTCAAGGCACTCCAACAGGACCTTGATCGAGAGGCCATTACCAAGATCCGGCCTTTAGACGAGCTGCTCCACCAACGAAAGGAATGCGCAGCGCCGAAGACCTCGAAGAAAAAGATTCGGCCGGGAAAAGCGGCACGAGCAAGGATAAGGCAGGCCAGCCAGGCCCAATTAGCTCTCCGGGCTACTGAATCGGAACCAGCCAGGACTCTTCCAATTGTTCAATTGTCCAAATAAAATTTTTACGAGTGTTTCCTTATCGGTACATTTTGAGTTTCTCACACGATTGGCACATATATGTGTATATGTATATATGGGTGTATATGGGTGTATATAGGTGTGTATGTATCCAGGTGTGTATGTATATATATTTAAGGGGACGAAAAGAAATCGGACACAGGCCTTCTATCGGCAGTCCGTGAACCCCAGTGGGTGCTAGACAATTATAGTATGTTAGGCATGCTCACTTTTTGCTAGTGCCCAAACCCTTGATACAGCACCAACGTTGATTGCTCAACGGGTATCAAGTGGTCAGCTATAAATTGTATTCTGGGTTACGCTGGAAACAGCACGAAAGGGTAAAGATTTACAATACATGTAACCCACCATTTGGACAAACAATGTAGAGAAAAGATAAATATGTTAATATTCTCTTGTTAACAAAAAATGATCAAGGAAAACTTCAAAAAATTTTATCAAGACCAACTTTCAAAGATGCAGTAAAATTTTCTGATGATTTTATTTCAGTTGAATTTGGTAATTATGTAAAAAAATATAATAAAGCTATAGGATTGAGTTTTAGTATTCTCAAATTATCAAAATTATGTATGAAACATTTAGAATGTTTTTTTTATCTGGATCTTAAGTTTTGTAATTTTAACTTCCTTCGTGTAATGAATTTATTCTAATATACAAGGTGGCCAGTCCCATACATCAGAATTTATTCAATACTTGTAGTTCGTATTATTAACACTTCTCGCTCTCAAAGGCTATTTCAACAGTGTTTTAAGAGCACTACCAAATGATCGAAAGATTTGAAACAATGAAAGTTTCGAAGGAGGTTCGAAAGAGGTCTGAAAGAAATTCAATCCTAAGTGTGCTGGAAAGACTTGTGGCGAAGCTTTCCTGTTCGTCACCACACCCGATTCAATAAATTATTTTTTAATTTAATTAAAATAATAATACACACAAAATATATTAATACATACACTATATTAAAAAATAGTTGTTATTCTTGGGCTGAAACCGAGAATTGAGAGTTTGTTTTAATGGATCGAAAATACCTAACATCCAAACCGCACAAAGTTGAATAAAATTTATGATCAAGGTTTAATATAAAATAAATAAAATAAAATAAATTACATAACTTATTGATTATTATAAATTATTGATTAAGAATCAATAAAACCCGTATAATAAAATAAAGAGATAAATAAATTAAAAAAATTGAAACTAAAAATTTTTATTAACAGATAAACTAATAAAAATCAAATTAAAATTAGTTAGAATTATGTAACTTATGAAATTTATAGAATCAAATTGTTTAAATTAATAAAAATTAAAATAAAATTAACTAAAATTATTTAAATTATAAAATTTATAAAATTAAATTATTAAAATTAATAAAAAATTAAATAATATAATAATTAAATCAATTAAATTAAAAAATAAATAATTGCACACACTCATGTATGTGTGCAAAAGAAATTCAATTCTACTACAATCTAATAGGGTATACACCAAACACCACTGAGAACCATTTCCTATAATATAACAAAAAAATCAATAATCTTACATTATAGAAACATACATACTTACTCTGATTTCACGTCGATGTTCTCATTTAGAGTGCAGTCAGATACATCTTATACTATAGAAATCTGAAAAATGGAAGAAAAATTAAAAACTGCACACAAACACAAGACATACTAAAAAACACATACAAACTTTTGATTCATCGAAATGCACCGCTGAGATACATTTCTATAATAATTCTATTTTAGACAATTTTTTTTAATGAAATTTCAAGAGCAGATGAATTTTGTTCAATGTCTTTTCAATCCATATTTGCTTTCCTGAAAGAAGCTCCTCATATTAAGCTCAGAAAAAAAATTACAAAAATTATTTTATTTTTATTATTCGGGGATTTTCCCAAAATGTCTTAGAAAAGTACATATTTTTGGTAATTCATTTATTTAATTATAATTAAAAACATATCTAACTCACATTTTTTCGAAAATATTCCAAAATACTTGTCATAAAATATCAAAAATCCCTGAAAATTAATTAAAAATAATTTATAATTATAATGTTGAGTAAAAGTAAAATTTAAGAACTTGAATAATGATCTCATATCTATATGGATCAAAATTCAAGACTTAAACTTTACTTAAAATTAAATATCTTACCTGAACGCCATTTCTAAAATGGCTAAAATAAATTTCCAAAGAACATTCATTATTGTAAGCAATTCAGTAAATGATAAATGTAAATTGATGAAGATGATTCACAGTAAATTGGTGAGAGAAATTGTTCTACACGCCAACCACCACTATAGAGAATGTATCTCAGTGGTGTTTGGTGTAGTAGCAGAGAATGTGTAGGTGTACAATCAAAATCGGTATAAATACCGATGAAAAATTCATTTAAAACTAGTTTCAACACTACAACTTAATTAGACAGTGACAAATTCAATTTTCTGACATTTAGTAAAAATTCGCGATTAACTCCCAGTTCTGCGGTATATGCCATCGGGGTAAGATTAAATTGGATTTAGTAATTTTATGTATTGTAAATTTATGCAATGTTATAAGTAATTAAAATTTTATATACAATTTGGCTTAGTTAATTGTTAAATTTTGTTTGTTCTTTTTATCGTTTGCTTCTAAGTTTTAATATTTAAAGTTTACATGAAAGGCCACAATCTCAGCTCGTCTGAGGGGTGGCATTGAGTCTGAGATCTTGTGAGGGTCCCTTAGTACTTGGTTTCAAAAGGATTATAACCTAACTATTTACCCAAAATTTCGAAGCATAGTATAACATCAAGTAATGAGAAAACTCTGCAGGATCTGACAGTCATGAAACACATATATTCATTATAAATTCACGGGTTACCATTTCTACCGAATGAGATAAATAATGATAAGCTTTTCTTGGTTTTATGCATCTCCAATTTATTGGACTTATCAAATTGGGACTTAACCACAAGTCGGACACACGCCTTCTATTGGCAGTCCGCGAACCCACTCAAATGCTCGACGACTATAGTGTATAGAGGTACTCTCACTTTTCGCAAGCATTAATACATACAACACGGTACCAACGTTGATCGCTCAGAGGATTGGTGACTATTTGTGATAGATCCACGAGGAATTTGAATTGCACTTGTAAGGAGGTCCAAAACTCTGATTTAAAAATAATAGTTTAAATGTTATAAGTGTAATCATTTAGTTGAAATAATTAGTGATGTTAAATAGGTAATTATATTTGGGACCAATAGTTACATCAATATTAATAAATGCCACGACTTAGTTGTTTAAATTTTCAAATAAAACGAGCGAATTTAAAATTATAAATAATAAATAAATGTCGGAAGAAGACTTAAATTTAATTGCACCTAACAATGTCCAATTTCACAATTGTCGTCAATATGCATTTATTCCCCTGCTCACTAAAAGAACAAAACATAAAAATGATATTGAAAAACCTTATTTTATCCAGAACATTCCTGGTCTATTTTTAAGATATGAAGTTAGTGAACTTTCTACTCGGACAGCAAAGCCAATATACTAAGTACTACTGTTTCATATGTATTTAAAATTGCAAGGAGAAGAAAAACCATTAAATGAAAGATATTTGACCTTCAAGATGTTGGGCTGGAACCGAGAATTGAGAGTTTGTTTTAATGAATCGGAAATACATAACATAAAACCGCACCAAGTTAAATTAAAATTCATGATCATACACCAAATAATACAAAATAAAGTACATAACACATTGAGGATAAATAAAACACGTATAAAAAGATAAAGGAACGCAAGAAGTTGCAATCACTAACACAGTTAAGAGAATAATAAAGCATTCAAAAAATCTATTAATTAGAAAAATAAAAGAATAATAAATATATTTAAAATTGAAACTAAAATATTTTCCAGTAAAACTGATAAGAATTAAAATAAAATTAGTTAAAATTATGTAAACCATGAAGTTGATAGAATTAAACGGTTGAAATTAATAAAAATAAAAAATTTTTTTAATTAAATTAATTAAATTAAAAAATAAATAATTACACACACTCATGTATGTGTGCAAAAGAAATTCAATTCTAATGCATTCTAATTGGATATAGTAGCAGAGAATGCTTAGGCGTTCAATCAAAATCGGTATAAATACCGATGGAAAATTCATTTAATTTAACAACAACAACAGAAACAAAAACTTATTTTTAACCAAACTGCTTATGCAGCTCTCAGTTTCCGCTTTATGCCATCGTAGTAAGTTGAATTAGATTTTAGTAATTTAATGTAAAGTATAATTTTGTAATGTCATGATTTAACAAAATTTTAAATTCAATTTACTTTAGTTAAATTTTTGTTTTGTTCTTTTTTATTGTTTATTTCGATTTTTTTATAGTTTTAGTAATGTTTACAATTTACATGAATGTATTTGATTTGATTTTTATGATTTCTATGTTTTTAAGGTCTTCAGATTGAATACGTTCGTGAACCGTTGGCACTCGCGTTGATGGACAGTGGATGTTGAACAGTTTGGAGCATTGTTTTGAATACAGGTAGCTTAGGACGGGTCCGTCACCGTTATTTTGATAAATTTTATGGAGTTAGTAGCGGCGATAGAGTAGCTGAGATCGGTTAAAAGTATATAAAGTTCAGTTTGGGCAATATCATAGAATCTATGACTGGTTTGGATGTCAAATAGGTCAGAATTTGAAATATAGGCATATCCCTGCGAAAATTTTGGGAGATAACATTAGAAAGCATCTAGTAGGGAGGATCATAATTCCATGAATCAGCACCAATAATCTAAGAAAAAAATAGATAATGACATAAGATCTTCTATCGGCAGTCTAAAACCCGAAAATGAAAATATCATGAGGAGTAGTTTTAGCGATAGGGCTCACCTGCTCCTGGATTTTCAACCATTGTGTACAACACCAACGTGATCATCGCCATAGGTACACAGATGGTATAAAGACAATAATCATGAAGGCGTTTAGGAAATAGTCGCGGAAAGATCCATAAATATCCATAACACATTTAAATATGACACACCCTTAAGCGACACAACAAAGAGGAAACAGGATTATCAGCTCAGGTAACGTCATCCATAAGTCACTTGTTGGCAGAAGGAAAATCCTTTTGGGACTCTTTCATTTCTTGGGTTCAATACAGTCAAATTTTAAAATTACGATAAAATTCCTTAAACATTGTACTTTACAATATATATTATAAACTTGCACTTTCACTTAAGAAATTTAATTCGATTGTAACAAATCACACAAAATAAAAAATTATTTAATGAACAAAAATTAAATAACTACACATATAATTTTTAATTATATCAAAAAATTAGTTTTATTTCATGAAGTTAATTTAACGATGTATTTGTTTTATATAATTTAATCATAGATTTGACCTTAAAGAATATTCAAATTTTTAAAATCATAGTAACATGTTAGAAATACTTTTATCTTTAATTTGTATTTATAAATTATATATTAGTAAAGTTTTTTCGACAAATAAAATAATATCTTAATACTTTAATTGACTATTTTCAATAAATTAATTTATAGATATAAATTCAATTTAAATTTTATTAATTTTTTTGAATATATATTTCTATTAGATTTATTTTTTGATAGTATTTTCTGCCTTTTAGATTCCAATAATGATCGGATCAAAGTCGGATTTTGACATCGCCGGGTGAGTGATATTTAATTTATGGTTTTTATAAACTATATTTAAATTTCCTATATAAAATAAAGTGAATAATAATAACTTTGTGGTAGCTTTTATAAATTATTTAAATGATTAAATAAAATGATTAAGTATTTAAATCTCTAATATGCTAAATTATGCTAAATTAGATATAATATTTTATATTATTTAAATTTTTTTAAAAAATTTAAATTTATCTCTAATAAAATGTCTAATAATTTTAAAATAATAATTGAAATTAAATCACGCAAAACTGTTAAAATTTAATATTAGAAAAATAACTATTTAATTTTAATTTAAAATTGAAATTTGAATTCACCAATGTGAGTGATGCTGGAATTAATTAATAATATTCGTAATAATAATGTTAATATGCTAACTGAATATAATATGGAAATATAATTTATTTAATAGGATTGAATTTGATTGGATATTTGTGTGTGTAGCCTTGACGTCCTACATGATGAAATTGCTAATTAATTTTCTAAATATATATCAACATAAAAAGAATTTTCTCTTTATTATTACTCAGAATTTACTTTAAAATTTCTACATTGTATGCGACTGCATTTTAATTAATTATAAAATATTTATATTTGACCAATCATAATGCTTTATTTGTTTTTAGTTATGTTACATAATTATTTTTTACGCTGTTATATAATGATATTAAAGAAATCAAGCCCACCTTTCAGTGGCGGAACTTCAAAATTTGGGCCCCCCGCGCAATGTAAAATATTTCCACTTAAATTTTTCGGTTAAAGTTTAATACATAGTTATTCACAGCAGCCACTATTCAATGATAGCGGGAAAAAAGTTTCAGAAAATGATTGTAAATATTTTTTTAGTAATCATTTTGGGCTCCCTATAGCTGGTGGGCCCCCGCAACGCAGGGTCCTACGTCCACTAGTTACGCCACTGCCACCTTTCTATTACTCGCCAAGATATAATAATAAATTACACTTTTGACCAGTTTCTATTTTTATAATTTCGATCGGTAAATCTTTTTTCAGCATATATTCCACATGCAAATGATAAAATATAATTTAAGTGTAGATTAGTTGCCTTGCTTTGGAAATGACTATGAGAAAACTAAGCCTACTACATAGAATTTCGAACGGTTTTCGTGGTTTATGTTATCATCTGTGTTATATAAATGTGCCTACAGCCTAAAACATTGGATTTTTGTGACATAAAGAACTTCTATGAATTAATATAGATTTTGAATCATCTTAATAAATTTTAAGCGTAAAAAATAGAAGCCGGGACTTTTATAGAGAAATATATATAAATAATATTCATATAAAGAGCGGATATTTATATTTCCCCAACATAAATAAATAGAATGCGATTCTCGCCTATGAATACTAATCAGGAGTGCAGGTAGAATTATCCGCTTAATTGACGTGCGTTACTAATAGCATTTTATTGGGCAACTATCCTGTATTGCAATTGGTCAAATTTAAATCGAATTTGTGAATATATTTACCTAAAACTTAATCATTTCACAATCAATTTCTCTGAAATATCGCATTGAACTTCCCAAAGCATTTTCGATATTCAAATTTTTTATTAAATTAAATTGTTTATTTTTCAATATTTTTATATTGTGTTTTACTTTCTATTTCAATGAACTGCATTTCTTTTCATTTCTAATGAATTTGCCTAGAAACAGTTTATTTAAAATTCACAAAAGACAATTGAGATAATTGAATGAATTCCATTTAATAAATTTTGCAACGGTAATAATAAATTATTCAACATGTTTACTTACCAAGTCTGCAAATTACGGATCGATGGATATTGGTGCCCGTTTTGAGTTCTGCAGACGCAGTGAAAATGAAATTTTTCAGACTAATTTCTTGAATTAAAATGTTTGGTATTTGTTTTGTATTTTTCTTAAATTCTACTCATTGAAGCGTGACAGAATGTCGGCCAATATGTGTATAAAATAGATTTATTTCATTATATTATGATTTAACTAAGAAACCAAACCATTGAAATTGGATGTTATGTAATACATAGGCAATTAACCCATTCCTGCATTTCCCGCAGTTTCTAAAATGACCTTTTAACTAATTACTTTGACATCGCGATTGTTCGAATTTGTACGTAAGTGAAATAAATAAATTACGCATTCTTATTACAAAGAAATTCGACTGGTATGATGTAAGTTCAAACTAGGAGGAAGTACGGGTTAGGTATTAATTGAAATGATTTCTGTATTTTATAAATTTGGTTTGCCATTGATATCTTTTTATTAAAATTTCATAGCATAACAGAATAAGGAAACGGAAAATATGTAAATAAATATAAATAAAATTAAAACAAACGACATTTTTTTCAAAACATAATAATAATAATAATAATAATAATAATAATAATAATAATAATAATAATAATAATAATAATAATAATAATAATAATAATAATATTAATAATAATAATAATAATAATAATAATAATAATAATAAAAATAATAAAACAATAATTATAAATAAATATAAATAATATTTAGAAAAGTAATTGTAATAAATAAAATAAAATATATTTTATTTACATTAAATAAATTTTGAAGTTGAATTTGATTTTGAATTTTCTATTTTTTTGATGAAATCATAGAAAATATTAAATATTAAATTGAATAGAAAATATTAAAAGAATGAAAATTTATTTGTAGTGTCACTAAAAATTATAATTTTTTATTTCTTTGGCCTGAGAAACCAAAAATGGTTAATAATAATATTAATAATAATATTAATAATATTATTAATTGAAGATACATATTTCAAATTACAACGTAAAAATGGACGAAATATTTAATAATGAAAATTGTTTCACATATTAACTCATTAAATATACAATTGGAAAAGGAAGTCAATTTATAAAATAAAGTTAAAACTGTAATTATCCTTTTTGTAGTACTAAATAATTTATAATATAAATTTGTTTATACGCTAATTAATTTGAAAATATTATTTGTTTAACTAATTAAATGAAAGGACCATTAAACATTCAACTGGACCACAAAATGGGTTACAGAGAGGTATGCTACTATTATTTTTCATGGTATTTAAAAAGTGAAGCTATTAATAAAAGAACTTTCCTAAATTTGACGAGTTATTATTTAATATTAGATCTTTGACCTTTTTGCCTTTTTCCAAAACATAAAACTCAAACCATCGATCCATGAGATGTTTTCGTGAAAAAGCATAAATGTAAACATAAACGAAATGGAATAAAATCCGATTTGAAATGGCAAAAATTTGGATACTCAAATACCCAAATTATGGATAGAAAAATTCATCTATGAGAAGAAATGATTACTGAACGAGCTACTTTATTAGCTGCTAGAAAGCAGCCATTTTCTATTTCCACTTATCAAGATCTTTTCACTATTGAAAAGGATAATAAGTTCTTCAAATAGTAATTTAATAGGATGAAATTATCTTTTGTTTTCTTTGAGATTTGAGAAAATGACAGAAAATATTATTAGATCGTTCATAAGAGCCCACTTGAATTCTTTCTTTTTAATTTCATCTGTAGGTTGAGTGGAATAAACAACGAAACCAGTTCTTACAAATATCAAAGAAATCATAAGAGTTCGTCAAAAGTCCTCGAGCTGTGGCAAAGGATAAATCGAGACAAAATTGAAAAATTTGTTTCTCAGATTACAAACGGTTAAATCGCAAATTTCATTATTTTTATTCCGATAATGGCATTCTTTATTATCTATTATTATTATTATTATTATTATTATTATTATTATTATTATTATTATTATTATTATTATTATTATTATTATTATTATTATTATTATTATTATTATTATTATTTCTATTCTATTAATTTCATTATTTACATCTCTCGAATATATTGAATGCGCCAGGGAACCCTTTAGTTAATATCGTGAATATTTATAGTCAATTATTTATTCAAAATTCACTCAAATAATAATAACTTTTTTTTCAAGTTTTTTTTATCATTTTTTTTTGTTTTTATTTTATATGACACCAAGGGCTTCTATATATAGTGTATATATGATCTGTCTCGCACCTAAATGGATCGATATATCATGAATAAACTATAACCTATAAGGTGCAAATGGTTGATGGACGACGAATTTATTGATGTAATTTCTTATGGTACCCCATCAGAGATCAAACCCTGTGATCTTGGAATAAGATTGGATAATCTGACAATTGTCCTATAAAAAACTTTCAGAATCTCATAAAAAGTAGATATAAATCCACAGAAATCACTCGATCTGCTATCCAGTGCCATTTGCACAGTGTATTGAAGGTGCCAATGCAGATGATTTGCTATTATTATTATTTCATTGAATGCCACCAAATCAATAATTTCACAATTTATTAGATTAATTGATGAATTATTATTTCTATCTGCTGCCTATCGATTCTGTTTTCTCTATGAATTTATGCAATAAAATACCAATTATAATATTGTAGAATTAATTGTTTTCCGTATTATTATTATTTATATTATTATTATTATTATTATTATTATTATTATTATTATTATTATTATTATTATTATTATTATTATTATTATTATTATTATTATTATTATTATTATTATTATTATTCATATTTATTATATTTTTTATAATTTATTAATTAATTTAATTTTTTCGATAAATTAAAAAACTTAATTTGAATAAATGGTTGAAAAATTAAATTATAATAATTATTATTAGGAATACAATAAATTCTCAAAATTATTTGTTTATTTTTTAATACTCATCCTTTTAATACTGATTTCCTAAAGCAAAAAATGTAAAAATAGATTCTTGATGGATAAATGTTAAAAAATTTAGTAGTGAATTTTCAAACTTTGTCACAGAATTATCTAATTTTTTGAGGACGTTTTGTTTTCTAATAATGAAAGAATAATTAATTCCTTCGTATTACAGTTTTATGAACCATAATTTCTACATATCGAATTAATATGAATAAGAATACCTTTACAATAGGGCATTTTTTATAAATAAATAAATAAATCAAATGAATTTAGTTAAATTATCAATTATCAATTCTGCATAAAAATTTATCCCATATTCATAAATTCTTGTTCTGGCAAACGTTCGGAATTCGTTTATCAACCAAAAGTATTATGATAAATAGGGTGCCACTGTAATTTATATTGTCTAGTAACTAATGAATTTAGGGAGGGGCAGTTGCCAACTTGGTTATCTTATTCCCAAAAAATATTTTTTTGCATAGAATTGCGAATTCTTTACATTTTATTTTTTATTTTATAAATAAGGATTTTGATGGGAAATTTGCATTTAAAAATATTAGATAATATAGTTCTATAAATAATATTGAAATAATCATTCCTAATCTGCCTTTTGTTAACTTAATGACTGTTTTGACTCTGTAGAAATTTCCCCATAAAATTAATTACCCGGGTAATCAAACAATAATATTCAAAACTTTCTAGAAGAATATTCTGTAAATTGTTCCAATCAAATATTCCCAACAATAGTTTATGTTAAGAAATTGAAATAAATAATTGAAAAGATAAATAATTTGATTATTTCTTAACAAAAAATTCTTAACAAACACTTTTATGTACAAAAATTTTATAAAATAAAAATTAATATTTTTAAAATTTTTTCTATTAAAAATTTTGAAGACTAAGAATCAGTAAATTCACGAATATTCACGAATTTTTGGCACTGCCATTGCATACATTTTCTATTACACCAGAAACCACTCAGATACGTTTCCTATAATATAAGTAAAAAATCAATAATCTTACTTTATAGAAATATACATATTTACTTTGATTTCAAGCTGATATTCTCATAGATAGTGTAATGAGATATACCTTACACTATCGAAATCTAAAAAGTGGTAAAAAAATTAAATACTGCACACAAACACAACACATACTAAAACGCATACAAACTTTCGATATATAGAAATGCGCCGCTGTGATACTTTTCTATAATAACTTAATTTTAGACAATTTTTAGAAAAAAATGATCGCTGAAAATGTTTTAAATGTATTTTTAAAGAAACTACGTTAAATTATCATGAAAATGACAAAATATCATCGTAAGAATTATTTTAGAATTAAAATTAGGTTAGATATTCATTAGCATTTCGGATATTTTTTTAGAAATGCTTTAGAAAATACATTTTTGGCGATTGATTTAATTATTTAATTATAATTAAAAATTGATCTGGCTTACATTATATCAAAATAATTCCAATATAATTATAAAATTCCTAAAAAACCTAAAAATTAATTAAAAATAATTTATAATAAAAATGTTGACTAAATATTTAAGAACTTGAATAATGATCTCATATCTACATGGATCAAAATTCAAGTCTTAAAATTTAATTAAAATTAAACATTTTACCTGAAAGCCATTTCAAAAATGGCTAAAATAAATTTCTAGAAAAATGAAATTTATTAAATTGGTGAGTCAATTTAATGAGACCAATTGATATACTTACTAACCACCACTATAGAAAATGTATCTCAGTGGTGTTTGGTGTAAAATACATAAATGCAATTCTAGTATGCCATATTGCAATACTGAATACTTTAGCTAGATGTAGTGTGCATTTTATTATTATTTAGTTATTGTCAAAAAATTCACGTTAGTGCATGCATATCCTAGTCACTGTATACTTTAACTGTAACATATTAAAAAATTAATAATATTTTATAATTTCACAGTACATTAAAAGCTTAATAACGTTAGTTGTAAAAGAAAACCAAAAGAATCCCTTAAAATGACACCTAGTGAAGAAAATATAACTACTCGGAAGAAACATGAAGATGTGTCAGAAAGGATATCTTACAAATAAAAATGATGAAGAAAAATAAAAAGAAAGTAAAAGATATTGCAAAGGCTGTACTGCTTGCAAGTTCTACAGTTTATAATATTCCTGCAAAAATTGGAAATTAATGACGGCGGTATTAAGGCAGTAGTAGAATCATTTAATAAACCAGGAAGAAAAGCTATTAATAACGTAAGCTTTCTTCAAGGTGTAGAAGAGGCTATTAAAAACGACTCATGCGTAACAAAAAATGGAGTTATTGAAATGGTTCAAAACGAAGGAATTTCTATTAGCAGCTCAAGTGTTTGTCTTACATTAAAAGAACGTAAATTATCATGAAAATCGATAAAGAAAGTTTCTGATAAAACACTTCTTTGGTGAAATTAAGAACTATTATACAAGATAAATTACATTTTAATTACATTTTAAAACAATAAAATGATAATTTAAGCCTTTTGCTGCAAATAATGTATTTAAGGAAAAAATTTTAGACTATAAGATAGTCCTTGTCAATCTCCTGGAATTTAGTAATGTTCTTTCCAAAAATACCTTTCAATCTTTCTTTTATTTCCTTTCTCTTAATTCTCATTGGTTGTAAATATAATGAATTTTTTTATTAAAAACTTTTAAAATTTTACTGAAAATTAAAATTAAAAATAAAATAAAATAAATATCATTTAAAATTCCAAAATGACACAAACTAAAAATTTTTAAATTTTTTTTATACAGCTTCTATAATTAGCTTCTAGAAGCCTAATAAAATATTTCAAAATATTCTAAATAAACCTCCAATAACCACTTTTATATGCTATTTAAATATTTCAATAAATGTGTCAATTTCGATTTTCAAATCCTATTTTTTAAAATTTTCTATATTA
Organism: Schmidtea polychroa; assembly: GCA_959609185.1. Classification (NCBI taxonomy): domain Eukaryota; kingdom Metazoa; phylum Platyhelminthes; order Tricladida; family Dugesiidae; genus Schmidtea; species Schmidtea polychroa. The sequence goes on along the minus strand of CAUHTR010001062.1, from coordinate 69,607 downwards.
TTTTAATTATTACTTTTTAATTTATTATATTTTTTAAATTTCTTTATATATTGTCAGTTATTCTCAAGGTCAATGACAACAGATCAAATTCATGATTTCATTGATTTCTTCTTTAGTGTTGATCTTTGGCTGTCTGTTTATGATGAGAATTGCTTCTTTGAATCTGACATTTTTCTTTTGGATGTTTCCATTAGCTATGATTTCTATTGAAATATTTTGTCTTTCCTCTGTTGGCTGACACTGCCGGAGATGTCTGCCCAACGAGGATGTTCCACCAGGAACTAGATGTTCTTTAACTATTTGGTACAAGGTCATGAGTGTAGATTTCAATGCATACATTGCACGTGATGCAATAGACGATGTTTTTTCTAAAGCACATATCTTTTGTTGTCTGGCAGTTTTTCATTGTGCAATTGTTTTCTCTATTTATGTTGCCTGCCAGAGCCCTTCTCAATGTCCAAGATTTATGTGCTATCCGAATTGGAAGACCGGTAAGTTCTTTCAGGATCTTGAAGTCGAGTATATCACTGATGAATAGGATATTCAGATAGAAATATTTCTGATTCTTTTGTGTTAATTCCCTAGATCTTCTTGGGGTAGAATTCATTCTTTCAATGTCCTCACCTTGGTATCCTTTTCGGTGTAGGATTTTATTGAAATTTGATTGTTCTTTAAAGTTTTCGTTTTTTTACCGTGCATCGATTGGCTATTCTTCGTTTCTCGTTTCTTATGACATGTACTTTCTGTAAGTATGGAAGTGGTGATCTTTGGTGCATAAATATTTCTTTGCGAGCTGGTTTTCTGTAGAGCCCGTATGTTTGCTTCTATTTTAATTGTCAAATCCAATAAATTGAGGGATCCATCTTCTTCCGGATATTCGATTTCGAACTTAATATCTCGGTGAGTCGCATTGAATGTATGAAATATTTCCTCCGCTTCTTTTCTGCTTTTGGTCGTGATTATTATAATATTATTATAAGTGCCGAAAATTCGTGAGTATCAACAAACATCGATATATTACTGATTTATAGTCTTCAAACTCTCTTTTTAATAATAATAATAATAATAATAATAATAATAATAATAATACAATAAAATGATAATTTAAGCCTTTTGCTGCAAATAATGTATTTAATGAAAAAATTATTATTATTATTATTATTATTATTATTATTATTATTATTATTATTATTATTATTATTATTATTATTATTATTATTATTATTATTATTATTATTATTATTATTATTATTATTATTATTATTATTATTATTATTATTATTATTATTATTATTATTATTATTATTATTATTATTATTATTATTATTATTATTATTATTATTATTATTATTATTATTATTATTATTATTATTATTATTATTATTATTATTATTATTATTATTATTATTATTATTATTATTATTATTATTATTATTATTTTGAATGGTATTTAAATACTAACATGACTTTTTGATTCATTTAATGGCGAAATGTTTCTGACGTCTTTGGAGGAATCATAACAAATATAAGACTAGAGAAGTAATAAATTGTAATGGGTTCCATCTAACATTTTCATCCCCAAATAGTCATCAATTAAACAAATTCAGGGGTTTTTGATATTAAAGAACAGATATTATAATAGAAGACCAAAAGTTAATTCTTCTGAGGGAATAATATTCCATGCTCGTAGAGTCGTAGAGAGTATGATTAATGGATTTATATTTACATTTTGATAGCTTATTTTCCCATATGAGAACTTTTCTTCCTATAGCATTTGTTAATGGGATTTTTAATTATATTTTAGTTTCCTTATATTTATTTATTCTATTCAATATTGTTAGAAGTTTATTATACTTACTTATTAAGCTTTATATATACTGTTAAATATTTTATATATATTATTAAAATTTTTATATATAATTATTAACAACCCTGTAAATATTAATAATTAATGACAATAATTTATAATTGATAACAATAACCAAAGAATTGCAATAAGTGATTGTTAGAAAAGGACATTAAATTATAACGCCCAAACCTGAGTATACAATTGCAGCTATATTTTCTGTATTGCATCCAATTACATAACCTAGAGCATAGGTTCGTAACTCTTAGGGGTCGCGAAGGAATCACTTCATAAAGCATCATAAATGAATTTATATAAAATTCGTTTACCTCCATCCATAGATGAGCTTATGAAAAAGAAACTATTTCATTGATCTCATTAACTTGGTTATAGTGAACATGCGTTGAGAATTGTACCATATAACTCCTATGTGAACTTGTAAATTTTAAACTAAAAATAATTTAATATCATTTCGCAACATAATTATCCCAATTATTGCAACTGTCGTTCGCTAACTATTTAAAATATACTTGACCAATGGAAATTTTATCATTACCGCTTACAGAGGGCACCATAAAATAAGTCTGAACACCACTGTCGCGTCCTATTTTTAAAAATTAATTAGTTTTTCGGTGAAACTATTTTTCGCTGAAATTGTTGAAATCTGTGTTTTTTGATTTAATTGGGTTATCCAGTCTTTGGTATAAATTAAATGGGTCGTCATGGAAAAAAGTTTGAGAACCATTTATCTTGAGCAGGGATGACCAACCCAAATCGCTTGGTGTGCCAAAAAATATATTTTGAAGTTTAGTGGGCCGCATATATAAAAAATTAAAAATATTTATTAAAACTATTTTATTAGCCTTTAGTTAATGTGACACTTGCTTTTCTATATTTTTTGATATTTTTTTCACATCGACTGATAATTTAGAAGAGGCGCATCGCTTTTATATCTCTTCCGGTGGTGGTATTTTTTAAACTTATAAGATCAAAAAACTCTTCTGTAACATTCATTTCACTATCAACATCCCTTATAAAAATAGAAAGCTATGCAGTATCGTTAATATCAGTTGTTTCATCATAAATGAAACCTTTTACAATTGTATTGAGAAATTCATAGAGATACCAGCTATTCTTCTTACTACCGATTGACGAGAGAGACTAATTTGGGCAAAATATTTAACTTTTTCTGGACATATTTCTTCGATCGCGGCAATAAGACACTCTTTTATGTAGGCACCGTCTGAAAATGATTTCATTTTCTTGGCAATAATGTGAGATATTCGAAAGCTAGTACATACAATGTCGTTTGATGGTGAAATTTGCTCGTAAAATATTATTTGTTGCGCTTTTAAATTTTTCTTTAAGAGATGTAACTTGGCTTTTCGTTCTTCAATATTAAGTTCATCAATGTCACCATGCTTTTGTTTGAAATGACTTTTCAAGTTATAAGATTTTAAAATTGAAATAGAATCGTGGCAGATTAAACATACAGCTGTTTCTTTTGTCTGATGGAAAAAATACAAATCTTCCCATTCAAATTGGAAAGTTCTGTTCTCATCTTCAAGCTTTCTTTTCTTCTTTTCAACTCAACTTCCAGTCATGACTAAAAGTTTTACGAAAAAAATATTAAAAAATATTGATACAATTGATTTTTTAAAAAATTAATAAAATAAAAAGTCTCAATTATTAATTTTTTATTAATTTATCTAAAATAAAATATTTTGAACTATTATGACCAAAGTATAACAAAATATAACAACAAGTTTTATATTTGAATTGTATTATTTTCCAATAAAATCTTATGAGAAATATATAATAGACTAAATTATATTTGCTAAAGTGGTTTTTTATTTAATGAATTTTTAAATATAAAATATAAAAAGTAAAACAACTCCAAGTGGGCCGCAAGAATTTTTAATTGTGGCGCAGGTTGGCCGCCCTGATCTAGAGAATTACTAGTTTAACTATTATTAATACAGACCAATCATACGTTTGCGTACATATTTCTGAATTGCACACACAAACATTCCGTTATCATTCATCATATCTCAAGGGCATAATGTCCTGGTTAGGTTATTGGTTTATTGTGAAATATTATTAGTTTTGATTTTCACGAAATAAAAATACGAAACGATTAAGTAATACTTTAAAAGTCAAACAATATACAGAAGTTATTATTTTTATTAAAACGATGACATAATGAGAAAGCGTATCTAAAAATATGAAATATCAATTGTAGATAATTGTGAAAATTGCATCAATTTTGTAAAGCAGTGCAGAAAAAAGACATTATTCTATGTCTAATCTCGAGATAGTAATTGACAGTGTATCATTTCTGTCAACAGCTGTTCGAGTATGAAACCATTACAAGATTTGGGAATTTTTTATTTGAACATTTTTCATTTACTGCCTGATTTTTTTTTGATTAATAAATTTCATAATATTAAAGTAAAGTTTTGAGAAATTTTAGAACGAAATTTTACATATTTTTCATATTTTTCATATTTTGTGAAATGGTTTTTTGGCCGAGACGCACCTCAGTCTTGACAGTATACTATTTGCGAAATATTTTAAAATAAAGAAAATATTTATTTTTTTACGTTAATATACTAAAAATATTTAATTTTGATTAAAAATAATCTAGTAAATGGTAAAATAGTAAAAAATAGCAAAGAAAATATTTGGATAACAATTAAGACATTCAGTACGATTTTACCCACCTGTGAGGTATTGGCAGTTTGCAAGATTTGTACAATGAATATGCACAAAATACAATGTGTAATAGTTATTTCAAACTGAAGAAGTTGATAAAATCTTGAGGTAACAGCTTGACATAACATTCTTCTCTTGCAACGGAAATGACGACCTTTACTCGATATGAATATGTTTGATTTTACAGCATAAAGATAAATGTTTATTTTTATTCATAAATGTATAAGGAAATATGAAATTTTGTTTTTAATTGACGAGTGCTTGGAACGAAATGTTAAATTAATCATCAGAGAAGTGAAGAACCATATTGCATCCACCATATTCAATTAGATATCTTGAATTCTGGATCCATTATAAATTTTATGGGTGCTATCGAAATTTTTTTGATATAAAGATTTTATATTTTAAAATATGATTCTAGCCAGTTTCAAAGAATTTGTATACTCGAGTTCATGCAGATAAAACCATCTTTCATAATGTCCTATTCTTTGGGTTCTGCTAACAAGTTTCTATTGTAAGTAAATGGTTATTACAAACAAAATGAGCCCTAATTAGGTTCTGTTACTATGGGGTACCACTAACAAGGATTTATTATGGGTTGAGAAGTATTGTTGATGAAATGGTAATAACTATCTTCAAAAGCCGGAACATTAAGACAATTTGAAGAAGCGTAATGTATCAATCTGACACAAAAAATACTGAAATGTATAATTTGAATAAAAAAGTGACGAGAGAAATTTTTTCAAATTTTATCTTTCTTTGTTTAAATATTTAAATATTAAACATAATTTTACCTAAAAATTCTTACTTGTTTAACTTGTTCCTCAATAAAGGAATGCTTAATGAAAATGTTAATGCAATGTATGAAACTGAAATTAAAAGTTTTCAAGCGCCGAATACATTCAATGAAAAAAGATAGCTGTCAACGGGTGGGTCAATTATTACCTCATATTATGCAACCGCGAGGGGTTTGTATCTGACGGGCTCACATGTTGCTACTATTATTATTATATCTTATAATTTTTTTTCGACAAACGAAATAGTAATTTATTATCATTATTGTTTATGACAAACGATGAATTAAAACTATTATAATATTGAATGTAAATAAATATTTAATGAAATATCTAATCTAAAATTTTTAATTTCACGTAATATTTGTCGTTCATTCCTATTTATCCAAGCAGCGCTTCATTGTCGATGACAATAAACGGAGTTTATTGTTGCAGAAGCAGACCCTTAGGAATTGAAACAAATGCTTCTAAAGCGACAAAAAAGTCATCAGTTTACTGAAAATTACCTCCAAATAAAATATCTACATAAGTACAAATAATTCATGAATAATAAGAGCTTTCTCTCGTTTGGCTTGCCTTGATAATTTATTATTTTTTCTTTCTAAAATATCTGTAAATTGTGCACAGTTATTGACGCAATTCCTCTGTATCGTATTTCACGCTGGATTGATTTTCACATTTTTTTGCATCGAATGCTAAATATTATCGGACGATTTTTTGCTTTTCAATTTATGCGCCTATTCGAATTATATCTGTAGATCAAAATTTATTTATTATTTTTTGTTCACTTTTAATCTGTTTTTGTTTTCATTTATTTTCATTAAGACCATAGATCGAATTGTAATACAAACGATTCGTATATATTCCTCATTTTTGATTTTTATTATTTTATTGCATTCGAATAACTGTATTTTTAAATAATTTTCCTTTGAGTTATTTTAAAATTTATTTATTTAAATTGCAGAAGAAAATTAACAATTAATTTGTTTATTATAAGAACTTTTATTTCTTCCAATTTCACCACTGACTATTTTTTCCATTGAATTTATTAAAAAGAGAGTTTGAAGACTATAAATCAGTAATATATCGATGTTTGGTGATACTAACGAATTTTCGGCACTGCCTTTTTCAAGTCTTCAAACTCTCTTTTTAATTAATTTGTTTATGTTAATTTTAATTTTGGTTGTCATTTATGGAATGGATTTTTGTTACTTAAAGAGCTTTTATTTATTCTCTAAAAGATAATTTTAGGCATTTTCAACTTTGACATGAAATAATTCATAGTTTTCCAAATACCTTTTACTGGACAACATTTTCTATAATTAAAAACAATCAATAAATTTTATAATATTAGCAACACACAACCTTTATTATATGAATTTAATTTGGCCAGAGAAATAAATTTTCAAACTAGTGATAAGAATAATGAATTATGAATTTTCTTTTAATCATAAAAGTATATTTATATTTACTAATAAATAATAAACTCGATTCATTATAATTTTTATTAAAAATAATTAATTAATTACAAAATTTATACCTAAATCTTGTACATTAAAATTAAATAAAATTACAATATAAAATGACTCTTAACCTTAAATTAATTCCAGACATGTTATAGACTAGAACCGGATATAAGTCAAAATAAAAGGCTCTACGAGATGATATATATTATGAATGTGTATTTAAACGTATATTTATTTCATCTGTGTTGTATGATACTATTTAGAGTCATGTTATATATAAATCACAACTTATCGAACTTGGTATAACTAATACATTTTTAAACAAAGAGAAAACCCCATATAAAAGAAAATAATTTTATTAAATGTCAAGTGAATAAATAGTGACTATTAATCAGTGTATGTTATAACAAACAAGGAAGCAATAATATCAAAGTTGAATATCCAATATCCAACTTCATTTGTTCCATAAAGAAATTAATGTTTTTTATCTAATCATTAACCATTTTAATTTTGCATTTAATTTTATCTCCTTCACCATTAATTAACTATTTTCAATTTCTTTTCATTTTCATTGGACTACACATAATTCAAATAAGATAAAATTATTGACATATAGTATTATTAAATACATATTATACATACTGCCAATTTTTCATTGAGCATCAAAAACTATTTTATCATTTCGGTAATAAATCGAAATCATATTATTTTTTAGAAATGATTATTAATGATGAAAGTATTATTATTGAGAAATTGGTCTTATTCTTAGCATATACAAAAATACTCACAATATCGGAGTAAAATTTTGTAATATTTCATTTATTTTCATTATGATAAAAGGTCAAAAATTAATTTTCTATGCAACAAAAACTTTCGACTTTTGCCTTTAAAGAAGTGTTAAAATTTTGTAGTTATTTTTATTAAATTTTTCATTATTTATCAATAATTAATTAATTATTAATTTTGGCGTCTATTTATTTAATTAATATTTCTTAGTTAATTATTTACTATTTATTATTAATTAATTATCAATGCAATTTAGACAATTACATTTAACAATTATTATTGGGACCTTTAAAGTCAATTATATCAACACTTTTTATGGTCGGAAACTCGCAATTCTTTAGTAAATACTTTCCAGGTCCCATTTCAACAAACAGTTCTAAATTTCATTGTTTATTTTTCAATTATCAATTACAAATAATGTCAAACTTAAAATTTTCCAGCTAATATTTTCTATTAAATTTCTGTTTTAATACTTTTTAATTTTCCTATCTAATAAAGCCCATGACAAAACTCTGTCATTCGTGACAATTGAGCATATAATTAATCTTTGGCGGCATTTGACGGAACAAAAATACATGTTAAAGAATAATTTAAAACCAAAAAATGTTGAATATGTAATACGAGAATTTGTTGATAGTTGGAAAAACCGAAATAATATTGGTAATATATTACAATTATATAATGGAATAAATATTATCGGCAATCAACAAAATACTATTTATAATGAACCAATTTTTCAATTTCGTGGATTTATCCCCCCCCCCCCCCACCCCTCATATAAATTTATAAAAGAGATCAAGGGAACAACTTATTGAGATGGTCGAGTATAAATTGTATGTCATTAATTTTGATAGGAAGCCCCATATATGCTGGCAAAATAATTGAAAACTTTAGGACACGTTTTCAGTAACATTATAGGAAAACTTTTCCATACCACCGAGTTAATATTAATACTTGAAAAAGTATTTAAAATTATTGAAATCTACTAAATATTTTTCAACCCTCGGAAATTCGTAATTTTGGCATCTTTGTTAAAAAATATTTTTTCTAAATTTAAATCTTTGCACTGACAATATAGAATAGAATAAAAGTAAAAAATAATAGTTCCCACCCAGTCCGATTATACTATTAATTTCAGTCAATTTCTTTATATTTTTTGTTAATGAAATATTCTGCAGAACATTCATTATTGCTCAAACAAAATAAATTTAATGATATTTATTATATTTTTAAAAAATATATTTTTAAAATGAAAAATATTTACTTAACATTTGAATTAATACTATTGTATTCTTTTTATTATCATTTCTTTTTAAAATTTCAATATTATTCAATTTTAAACGATCAATATTTTGTTTTATATTTAACATGAGTTTTCGATATTGACTTTTTATAATTTTTGTTTACAAATTTAAATTTATATATTAATAGAAATAAAATGTATTATTTTATATTTTAATAAATAATTAAATAGACATGACAATGTTTTACTGGGGTGAGTGACTTAGATGGTGAGGTAAATAAATTTAATAGTGATTTTAAGGATGATGAACCTAGATTTGCTTTGGTAATACCATACTAGGAAGATTTTACAGATAATGAGATAAAAGATAAGCAAGCAATTGGGAAATGTAAAATTACCATATCTTGTCTAATTAGTGTAAAGTACCAATATGCTTATTAATAAGTCTGTAACTCAGGTTGGATTGTATTCTTATCACGTTTATCTATTTACATGTAATGCATCAAATGCAGTATCCATTTGAAGGACTTCTTCATCATCTCGGTATTTGAGATCTTGAATATTTTCAACTGAAGACATAAACCAATAATAGTAAACATAATAATGGCTGTGCATAGTATCTTCTTTTCTCGAACTTTGGGTGTTAATTGTAGCAATCATTAAATTGTAAATAAATTCACGCTTTCAAAAATATGTATTTTATTACACAATAGTTAACCAAAGTTAGGAGAATCCAAACTATACAATTTTTCTTGACAGGATCTTTTTAAATATTCATACATACATTTAACATACGATTTTTAATTACAGTATTTTTTAAAATTTATTTTTTAAATTAATTTTAGTTATATTTTAATAAACCTATATATTTAATAAAACTTTATGAGACTTTTTATTGTAATTTTAAATTTGATTTTAACTATTCTAATAATTAAAAGTTTTACTTAATAATTATTTTTACTTTAAAAGAATGGTTTCCTTTATAAAATACTTCTTTTATTACAATTAATTTATAGAAATCTTTAGAGTGTTTTTAAACATCTCACAGGCTGTATGTGAAAAATATACACGTCTGATTTTAAAATGTTATTACAAATTTTTAATAATTACTATGAACATATTAATTTGTGAAGCCTTGTTTATAAGATATGTATGATGTATATAAGTATTTATAAGTATAATGTATGGAAAATACTGTGAACACTTGTGTTTTGAATGTTTTCAAATAGTTTGGGTTGTAAATTATGGATATGGTGAATTTTTTTGATTTCAAATATCTTAAATTATTAAATTAAATCATTTTTAAATTTCAATTTTTTTAAATGTTTATAGATTGTTAAAAGAAAGGATTATATTAAAAAAAATTTTAATTATATATTTTAAATTGTCATAAAAAAATTGACTATGAATCAATAAAGATATCAAAAAAATCGATGTATGTACTGATTCATAGTCCATTTTTATAAATATGTCAATGTCAATTAAAAATAAATCAGAGGTGAAAATCGAAAGAAATTTCTATGATATTTATGATGTTTTCATATCATGAACTATATTGTATAAAAAGTCATAGAAAAAAAAATTATGTTAGAGAAGCTTTTTAAGCAGGATTAATAAAAATAAAACCCCATTTAATAAATAAGCAAAATGATTAGTTATTAAAATTTTTTTAGATATTTATTCTAATGAATATTTTACTTTTATTGTAAAGAATCCGTCATAAAAATTTGATAAGGTGCAATTTCATGTTAGAATAGGTCCTCTAAATTGCACGTTGGTATAGAAGTTAAAATAACACGTCAACTCAATGGGGATTGCTTTGAATGGGTTCTCCAATTGCGCATGATAATTAATACCCACCACAAGTGGTTAATACCATGTTTGCCCTGTCATAAATCCGGAATTGTATTTATTTTTCCAGGTGTTTTTTTCAAAAAATAGGCCGCCATTTTAAATATTTGACACATTTTGTTCAAGATTTTTAATTTCAACATTTTAAATGTATATTTTGATAAAAATTTATATAAGGTTTAATTTAGGGGTTTAATTATAATGAAATTTATTAATACGCATACTAATCTTCAATGGGATTTTTCTGTATTATTTAATAAACAACGACATTTTAATTATCGAAATTCATTCAAAATTAAAAAACATGCAAAATTTATTAAAAAAAATCTGAAATCGTTTGTGGAAAATTCAACTATTTCCTAAATTGCACGTCCTCAATAATGGACAAATTTAAAAATTTATTCATAAATTTCAACAAAAATAAAACTTCATGATAATAATTTTGGTTAATAAATAAATTTCTAAATAATTTATTACAAAAATAAATAAAATTCTACCTCTTTGTCCATGTAATTAAGCAGGCCGAGTTGGAGTTGCGACTGTGATGTCTAAAAATATATACAAATTATTTCTCCAGTTGAAATTTCTTTTATTTTTGTAATTGACTTGTTAAATGAATTTATTAATTTTATTATTCAACAACGGTCAAAGTAAAAATTTGTCAAAAAACTATTCTAAATCGATTATCAGTTATAGAAACGGCATAATCGATAATAAGGAATATTTTTAGAGTATTTTCTGTTACTATTTATAGATTTCATTGATTTTCTACGAATCCTCCTCAGCAAGTTGTTATCCCATTTAATTAATGATTCAAATAATTAAAACATTTTTCTCGTAATGTTAAATTCTCATTGTCGTTGTATATAAATCATTTCGAATATCCACATCGCATTTCATCATGTTGCTATAAATCGCCTCATTGGAATTGGCTTTTGCAAAGTAAACAAATAACGTTGGGCATTTTATCTCATCTGATCTAACAGAATATTAGTATCTGGCGTAATTCCAGCCACTGCACATTAAATATTTTCGTTAACTTTGTAAATCTTTTCAGAGACGATTGTTTCATCATCCTTCGTAACCATTCCGATATAAGTGTCAACGTGACCCAAGGCTTCCATTGCATATTCAACTTGATATAAACTACCGTTCCGAGAAAAAATAGTTGTTTGATTATCACACCTTCGAGCTATCATAACAATGTCCATAAAAATTAAAAAAACACGAAAACTTGAATAATGCTTTTTTTCAAAAACTGGCCTAAAATTCTCTTAAACAAAATTTCCAGAAAGATAAAATAAATGTGTCAAATTCGATAATTTACAATTTATTAAAAACATTGCCTCACGCCTATGTGCGCACACAGACCTGACCTATTAAACGTCAGGATTGGCCATCCTCCCCATTGACCCCTTGGAGTCAACTTTAACAGACTGCTTCTGATGCTTATCCTTTCATTCTTGATAAGTCGTGCCAGGTCTTCAGAGAAAAATTTTGCTTGCTCTCATTTAATCACACTGAGTTCCGTTCTTATAAGTTCCTCAGTAACAAATTTAGTTATTCTGATTTTTATCTCTAATCACTTTTTGTTACTTTAAATTTTTCGAAAGCAAAATAAATAGTAGTAAATTTTATTGCATCCTTTAGTTATTTTTAGTTGTCTGATGCCAATAACTATAAATATCTTGAATGTAAATATGGTTGAATTCGACATAGGCAGTTGACATGTAAACTGGTAGGGAGTTTGTAAAACAAATTAATAACTAAATTTTCTTTCTAAAGAGAAATATTTGTTTTTTTGCGATTTAATGTTTGCATTTTGAAACGAGTTTTTAATCGTAACTAAATTTTTCTGTCTATTTTTAACCGAGTTAAAACTGTAAAGGAATATATCCTTTTTCCGTAGACATAAATGCTATCAAGTACTATTAGACGAGTACCGAAAAACCCTCCTAAGAATTTCTTGAAAAAAATTATTAATTATGAAATATTTTATTTTAACCGGTAGGCCAGCAGTGCTGGCCCTAAATTGCTTATACGGTTGCGAACGGTAGGCCAGCAATGCTGACCACGAATTTTGTTCCAGACGTTCAACGATATCGGGCATTCGATATATGCTAAAAAATTTTATGTTAAAAAATAATATATTAATAAATTAATTCCGACAGTAAAACTCAATAACAAAAAAAGGCAGTGCCGAAAAATGGTGTTACAAATAAAAATAAATCTTGATCTAGTCGCATTAAAAATAAATAAAATATTTAAAATAAATCAAGTATTTACCTAAATATGATTTTTAATTTCACAAATGACATTTATTTATTTGCCTATTTGTCAATAGTCTGCTCCATATGTGAAGATTTTTCCATTTACTGTAAAATCTTTGTAAAAAATTTAATCCAAAATTATGGGATTTAGTAACTATTATTATAGAATTATTTATTCATTATTCAAATAATCAAATTATAAAGATTGGTTAAAAATAATTTAAAAAAAATTCACTTGAAAAAGGCAGTGCCGAAAATTCGTGAATATCAAAAACATCGATATATTATTGATTTATAGTCTTTAAGCTTTTTAATAAATTTTAAAAATGTATGAAAATAAACTAATTTGTAATAATAAAAATTTGCAGCTTATTGTTTAAATTTTATTTGTACAAAACAAAAACTGGGATATGCTAATTCATTTCATAAATGATAAAAATATTAAATATATGGGGAGGGATACAATACGGACAATAATACCCGCCAGAAAGTAATAATTATTACATTAAAATAAAAGATTGCAATAATAATTAGGTATATATTAATAGTTATCAACTGTTATTAAAAAAATTTACTTTATTCCATTATAACTTGAATTATTTTTTTCATATTTTCCGATATAATTATGAAGTGTAAAATGTATTATTGCAAGACTGAACAAGAAATAATACTGAAATGACGCTGATAGTATGTAATTGCAAGTCCATTTTGGTGTTGCATACTTTTTATTTTTTATTATTAAATTTACATTATCTATACATCTTATACATAATATTTATCCCAAACCGGCCCGACAAACCTTTACATGAGACTCGGTTGGGCTCAGCATTACTTTATATATTATATTACGTTTAAATAATAACATAAATTTTTACTTTAGTATTATATAACAACATAACAATTTACGTATAGTTACAATAACAATCCTAATAAGTAAGTTATCAAATAAAACTACTGAATAATTCATTTACAGGACAAATGGCTTATATATTGTCGATATTATTTAAACGTGGCAAATAAACATTCTAATGAAATACTTATACAATACATATAAATTTTCAATACTCCCTAACTATCCTTTATCAATAGTTTTCGTCATTTCAAGCAAGTAAATTAAAATTTTATTTTCTTTTAATAATTATATAAAAAAACCGCCTTATAAAATAGAAAATTATTATTTATATCACTCCAAATAAAATGTTTAAATAGTATTTTTAAATCTACTTTACGTTTTACGCTGGTTTTTAATTATTTATTAGTGCATAGCATTTTATTATTAAATTCAGTTTTTGATTGACTTTGAAATTTGTTCGAACCATTCCACCTTATTTGTATTACAATAATTCATTTTTAATCGCAATAGATAAAACTTTACTAATAAATTTAATTCAATTTTATCTACGTAAATATCTTAATTAAACTGTTTCTCTTTTATCATTTATCAGATAAGTTTTTTTATAGACTTTTTCCATTGGAATTCTGAGTAGTTTCTATGAAGCTCTATTTTGACTGCATATTTAATATTTTATCGAATGTTTTATTATTATATTAAAATTTCACATTTATATTCATTTAGATTTCGATTATAGATTGATGTTTTTTTTCTTGTTTAACACACATTTTTCATTTGAAAATTCATTAAAATTAATTAAAACTTTTGATTTAAAATAATTTTTATTTATGATTTATTTGTTAGGGAAAAGTCGATTTTCAGATAACATTAAAATGATATTATTAACTGCATTAAATGTAATTAAATTTTTAGTATTTAACATAGTACAAAAGTTTTAAAAGAAAATACTTAACGAAATCGGATAAATTATGAATCATTCGAAAGAAAAGAGTCGATTTTCAGATTGTTTTAGAAATAACACGCCGTTTAGAATTAAAAGTTATTGTAAAAATTAAAATTTTTATTTACACAGTTAATATACGCTAGCTTATGAAACCTTAACAAAAAGACAAAAAGCGAAACATAAAAATTCAAGTTATCAAATTTAGTATTCAACTAAAAATCTGTCGACTCGGACATCAATTTCTTGATCAACGTACGAACTTTTTATAATAAATATTTGCACATTTTATCAGGATTTTACTCTTGTAAAAAATAGTTATAATAATATTAATAATAATAATAATAATAATAATAATAATAATAATAATAATAATAATAATAATAATAATAATAATATAATAATAATAATAATAATAATAATAATAATAATAATAATAATAATAATAATAATAATAATAATAATAATAATAATAATAATAATAATAATAATAATAATAATAATAATAATAATAATAATGATAATAATAATAATAATAATAATAATAATATAAAATGATGATTGCTTGGTAGCAGCATTTATTATTTAAAACAATAAAATGATAATTTAAGCCTTTTGCTGCAAATAATGTATTTAATGAAAGAATTTTCGACTATAAGATTATGGACTATCTTATAGTCGAAAATTCTTTCATTAAATACATTTTTGCAGCAAAAGGCTTAAATTATCATTTTATTGTTTTAAATAATAATAATAATAATAATAATAATAATAATAATAATAATAATAATAATAATAATAATAATAATAATAATAATAATAATAATAATAATAATAATAATAATAATAATAATAATAATAATAATAATAATAATAATAATAATAATAATAATAATAATAATAATAATAATAATAATAATAATTAATATTAACGATTATAAACAACAAAATGAATAAAATACATAATTATTGTTGAATTGCTTAATATAATGTATTTAGTTGTAAAACTTAGCCTGTTGTATTTCAAGATAAGGAGAGAAAATTAGAAAATTTTGTACAATTGGATTGGGGATTTTATATTAAATTTACAGAAATATATTTGTCAAATCATCATGTTGTACAAAAAATTTCAAAAATATTTACTCTAATCCAACACAATTTGTTGTTCTTCACGATCTTGTTTATTTGACTTTGTTTTCGCTTGGAAAATTTACAAATTATTTTCAAACAGATTCTGCTTTGATGAATCTACAAATGATGAAGTTCTTCAGTACTCTTTTTCTCCACCTGTTGCTATTTCTATGAACCTTTTGTACGTTTTAATGTGTGTTTTGCATTTGTCTATAGTTTCTATTCTTTCATCTCTCGTAGAAAGGTTTAGTTTATTATTAAATCGTTTTTTTTACCCAGCTCATATTTAATTAATAAATAGTGTACATAATAATATCTCCAAAATCCTGAATTTTTAAAAACATTTCTTTAAAATATTTTTTTGTATTTTTTTTAAAAAACATTTAAAACATTATGAAATGTTCCTTCTAAATGATCTTAAATAATTCACTTTTTATCATTTGTCATAATCGGCTAAATAGAGCATACATTAAGAATGGTCTTCCCTTTAATGTTTAATTTGAACTATTTTGTATCATAAATGGTAACACTTTAATACGGGCTTTATGTTAACAATAAAAACTAATGTAAGCGGGAATTTAGACAGTTATTGGTAGTGGGAGAATAACAGAGAGAAGTGAGAAGGGTTTAAGTTGAGAGAAGTTGCAAAAAAGCCATAACATTAAATTGTAAAATTCGTTGGAAATTGTTTACAACAAACTCAGAACGCACCAATTGGTGTTTATTTGCATTAAGGAGGGGTTAAGTGTAAGTTGAAACTTCTAAATTATAGAACAATTATCTACAAATTGTCAATTAAAAACCCTATGTAGTGTCGAATGGAACAATTATAATTTAATTTGCTTTTTTATTTGATATTTTTCTTCTGAGAAAGATAGATTTTTCTCAATATATCAAAAATCTTCAAATATGTCATCGGTATAATGAAAAGTCATACCTCTCTGTCGTTTTGTATTATAATCACATATCACATTGATTTAATATTTTTTTTTATTAACATTTTTAAAAATTTTTTAATAATATATTAAATTTTAAAACAAAAATTCAAAAAATTAAATTTATTTTTAAAATATTTTAGTAAAATCTTTTGTCATTGGTTAATAGTAAAAGTTTCAATATATTTTCTCTTCATTTATTTCAGATGGCATTTGATCAATAAATTTTATTGTTATTATTTTTAATAAAATAAATATTCATTCTGTATTTTATTAAAATTTGTTAATTATTAATTTTCATTCGCTCATTTCATTAGAGTTTCTTTGTTTATATTTTAGCATAGAAAAATATTTTGAATTTTAAAATTGCTTATTTATTTAATATTTTTTGCATTATCTCAATATGTTTCCCAATTTTTAATTTTAATTGAATTTAAATATGTGAGATATTATAGAAATTTATTATAAATTCTTTCATTATTATTAGATGAAAATAAAAATTACTATTTTAAAAAGAATTTACAATTTCGTAATCTTCTTTTATCAAATGTTTTATTATTTATCAATTATTTTCCTTTTATTTTTTTCATTTTTAATAATATTCTTGAAATTATAGTGATGATTTCCTTAATTTAATGTTAAACAAGTAAATGATAATATAAGCCTTTTGCTGCAAAGTATATATTTAAAAAAATTCAAATAATTTTCGATTATAACAATAATCCTTATCAAGAGAAATTGATAAGGATTATTGTTAAATCGAAAATTATTTCATTTTATTAAATATATACTTTGCAGCAAAAGGCTTATATTAGCATTTATTTGTTTAATATTTTTCAAATTATTATTTGTTTCGAGTTTTTTTAAATTGTAGAAATCAAAAAGAATAAGTTCATTTTTTAAATATTTTTCAAAAACACTTTTTTCATAATTTTCTTTTATGTAATTTCTATGCGCTTCAGTTATTGCCACCAAAAAATGTTGATGATTGGCACAAGTAGACAAATTGTAAGTAATATTTTAGCATAACAAGTCACGAATAAAAATGACAATTATTTTGCAAGGTACTGATTTTGTTTCTCGTGTGAAAAACCTCATTTGAGACATGTTGTAACCAGGTTTTTTGAAGTGGTATTTTTGTGCTAGGTTTGATAGCAACCAAAACATCTGTTAACATTTGTTGATTGACAATGGACTTACAAGTAGATATTAGGTTGGAATTTTAATAAGATTAGGTTAATGGTTTTTGAACACTTGGTCTTTCTATGATTTTTTATATACTGATTTCAATTCTATTTAATAAACAAACTTAAATTCCGTTGAACAATGTATGAAGCATCTTTCATAGTCTATCCTTTTAGTGTGAACTTTGAATGTTACCTTATACCAGCCATGAACAACAAGTGGCCCGCGGGCCAAATGTGGCCCGGACACAATTTTAAACATCAAATCAATAATTGTCTTTTTTAGAATTCATATTCGAATTAAGCATGTTTTTAATTTAAAAAATTGATTCTAAGTTTAGTTGAATCGTAAAAACGAGTTATATTTATTTAAATGAATTTATTGTGGCCCGTGATAGTATTTTTCCGAAAATTTGGCCCTTCGATTGATTTGGGTTGGCCACCACTGTCTTATACACCTTGGACATGATCTCGTATACCTTGAATATGGTTTCACATACTCATATACCTTGAATATGACATGACGTGCAATAAATGTGACCTCATTTTCATTGAATGTGACCCCATATGCCTTGAAATTGACCCCATATACCTTGAATATGACCTTCGTACCTTTCATATAAACAATCTATATCTCAGTTAGATAATTGCAATTCATCAAAATGTAAACGATCACTGATCACACTAAGCCTCAAATGTTTCAATGTACTAATCAAAGATATTTTCAATGAAACCTAATAAATCTTATTTTATGATTTAAAAAAAACATTCATAAATCTTATTCAACCTTCAATTTTGTACTCAAATCAGTCCTGAAAATCTTATCTAGTGAAATCTAAGAACAAACCAATTTAATTTTATGGCATTTTCTATTGAATCTAAGACACTTTTGATCTCACTTGACTGAGTAGACCAAAGATTTCAAGATTATAAAAGACTATAAAACTGATCATTTGATTATTTTCCTAATTTCCACAATCACTGTCGAAGTGTATATTAAAGCTATTTTATTGACCCCCTCCCCCATCCTCCCCCACTTAAAATGAGAAAACGAATCGATCTATTCTGTTATCCCGCTCAACAGGTGATATCAACAAATGATATGTAAATCTAGAACATTTATTTTCGTTTCCCAAATTTAGTGATGGCGTTAAGATATATATCTTGCTTAGAAGAACTCGAATTTCTTCAACGTTCTCAATGCTTGTTTATTTGTGAGCTGCTGGTTTACAATGTCCAAATTCATATTCGAGACCGCCTAATAGGTCACCCCATCAGTGTTAGGGTCTGAAATTATTTTAACATTTTGGCAAATACATAAAATAGTGTCAGATAACGATGATCTTGGTGGGTCCTAAATGTTACATCTTATATGAATTAATGTATTTTAATTATGATTTTTGCACATTGTCGCATATAATAAGATATTTGCAAAATCTGTTTCTTAAAATTTGGTATACCCTAAAATGTTCCCGGTCATAAGCGTGACAGAAACTTAAACTCTCACTGCGATCGCAATTATTTCGGTCCATTGGAGTCGCCTAGATATAGTTTTTACGCCGTTCCCATTTCTGCATAGGGTCGTGAAGGGGTATTATGCCTTTTTGTTTTTAACTAATAGTGAAAAATGATTTCTTACGAAATGGCTATCTAACAACCCCCATTCGTAAATATGTCGATCAATGATTCTCAAATAATATGTAAGCTTCAAAGCTTTTGAAAGGTATAATGAATTTGTAAGGGTTTAAGGTAAAGTTTTAAGGTAGGAAAAAGTTTAAATTGCACTAATAGTGGTAAAATTATGTACGACATCACAAACTTGAATTGGAGACCCCTATTGGGACCTGCACAACTTTCACTATTTTTTATCTTTTTCATAATGAATTTAATAGCCCAGATCAATTGTAATTTTGACTCCTCTCACTAGGGTTTAGCTAACTTACTTCCCAGCCGTCCGGTGAATAATTTCGAACTATAATTTCGAATATTAAAACTATACTCAATTTATACCCATGTCTGTCCTTGCTTCTAATATCCCAAAAAACTTGGATTTCTTGTCAGTCTGTTCAAATTTATTATATTATTGAGATATCGAAATTTTTACATTTATAACGAAGCTCAATGAAATTGAAGAAAATATTTTATCTTTGAAGTATTTTCAATGTCTGAATAGTGCCAAATGAGGGAGGGAATAATGGATAGTGGCCAATGAGGGAGGGAATAATTGATAGTGTTAAATGAGGGAGGGAATATTGGATAGTGGCAAATGAGGTAGGGAATAATGGATAGTGGCAAATGAGGGAGGGAATAATGAATAGTGGCAAATGAGGGAGGGAATAATGGATAGTGCCAAATGAGGGAGGGAATAATGGATTGTGTCAAATGAGGGAGGGAATATTGGATAGTGCCAAATGAGGGAGGGAATAATGGATAGTGGCAAATGAGGGAGGGAATAATGGATAGTGGCAAATGAGGTAGGGAATAATGGATAGTGCCAAATGAGGGAGGAGGAATAATGAATAGTGGCAAATGAGGGAGGGAATAATGGATAGTGCCAAATGAGAGAGGGAATAATGGATAGTGGCAAATGAGAGAGGGAATAATGGATAGTGCCAAATGAGGAGGGAATAATGGATAGTGTCAAATGAGGGAGGGAATAATGGATTGTGTCAAATAGTTTGATAATTGATAACCTCAAATATTGTCACAAAGATTAGAAAATTAATGAAATTGTTTGAATAGAGAATACTTTCTTCTGTGTCCCTTTCCTATAAAACTATTCACGGATTTTAAATTTTAACTTATTAATTTCATAAAATAAATGTAAATATTTTAATAAATAGTATAATTTAAACAAATAATCGCAGCTGGAACCTCAGTGATCTTGTGGAGTGTCAAACCGAAAAATAGTCAATTAAATGTAATTAAATCATGCAAATTCTAGCGGTAAAAAATTGGTAATAATTCTCGTAATAAAAGTACGAAATAAAAACAAACAAAAGTCCAAAAATTAAGATTAGATTAAAACAAAAATTCCAATTTAAAAGATAGTGAATATTTTTAAAAGATAATTTCTATTTTCAATTGAATTTTTGCTTTTTAATTGAGCTTGATTTTGTTGTAAATGATAAAATAAAATTAATTGGAAATAAATTCATCAACACGTAGACAAATTATTAATAATAATAAATCGGATATATATTTTTGGGCGTGGTCGCAAAGATATTAAATTGCGCCATAATATAATATACGCATCGAATTATTTTTATATTGTATTTTTATTTATAAATAAAAAATAAATTCTACTTTTATTTATAAGTAGATTATTTTATTTAAATTATTTAATTGAAAATTTTAATTAATTTTTTTTATTAATTAACACATTTAATTTAGGAGCCCTTAAACTTTAGCTCAGTGAATCTTTTTATACAATAACAATTTTCCGACTTAGATATTTGTTGATAAATATAATCTTCCGAATCAAGACCTAAAACGCCCGATTTTGTGCCTTGCATCATATTGCTCAATATTTATTTTCCAATTTATTTGCAACAAACAAAATAAATCTTTAGCGTATAAATTAAAAATAGAAATAATTTATAAAAATTTTAAAACGAATACGGAAAGTCTTGAAGATAGTATTGTCCTAAGGTCTACTGATAGGAATATACCATGCCAGGGTAGCTGTGGATTAGTAATGAAATGAGAAAAGTATTGAGATGTTATGAGTCTAATTGTACTCGCTACAAAAAGCGAATGAACAATAATAAACGATTTTTTAAGCACGGGTAAAAATGTTAAAAGGGCCCTAAAAGGGGCGACAACTGACTTCTTTGCAAATTAGATGGGCCATAAATAATTGTACAAATAGATGAGACAACATGTTCAAAAGCCACAGAGGTCGCTATTCTACTATTAAGAAAGACGCATGCTGTTTGTATCATCAAATGTTTCCCATCGATAACTAAGAGGGGTCCAGGTTATACCTGACCAGAAGGTAACAACACTAATTTCGATCAAAAAAGACTGCGTAGTTGACGGAAGTATGATATACACCGACGAACATAAAAGTTACATAAAAGCATTTGTTCCGCGAAAATTTTCAGCACGCAATAGTCTGTCACAAATATAATTTTGTATAACTGACAACTGGAGTGCATACGCAAAACGTGGAATCATTTAATAACTCTATCAAGCTTGAAATAAAAATGCGAAAAGTTGTTAAGATTACAATGAGAGCCGAGTTTTGTCTGAATTAATCTGGATGTGGAAATACAAACTCTATTTAATTTAATTAATTTAATTAACAGAATAATTCATAATTTTGATTCTTACTTTACGCGCAAAAAAGTACCGTGTAAATAGGGGGGAAAGGTGTATACTATAAATTTTAGTTTTTAAAACAATTCCTAATATTACCGTTTTTTCCGAAATAAGATATCCCCCGAAAATAAGTTTTATTTTTACAAGTTTTGTTTTACTTTCGGAAAAATTAATAAAATTTGCATCATATACTTAATTAATATTTAATTAATTTTCATTTCTTTTTATATTTGTTTGTTTTCTGATTTTTTATCAAGATTTATTATGTAACCTGAATTTCCAATGTAGTCTTTTACAAGTATTTCAGGGTTCGCCAAAATTCTAAATAAAAATATTGATCTATTCTGAAAGCAAATAAACATAGAAAAAATTGAAAATAATTCAATGATAAAAAAGATCAATTTATCTATTATTTATTATTTTTATTAATTATTAATTAATTGTTTAATTGCTTAATATTTAATATTAAATCACTTCAACAGAAAAAGGCAGTGCCGAAAATTCGTGAATATCAAAAAACATCGATATAATTACTGATTCATAGTAATTTGTTTAATAAATATAATGTCAATATTTAATTTTAAATTTTTTAAGTTTTTAATTATTAATTATTATCAATTTTATTGTTAATTATTATTATATTAATATTATTATTTAATTAATTAATTAATAATTAATATTTTATTTTAATTTCAAATAATTGTAATCAAGTTTTTAAATAATAATTATGATTATAAATTTTTTTATTATTTATTTATTATATTTCCTTTAATTTATAATTGTATTTAAATTTATTTAATCTGGGAAACATAATTTTAAAAATGAAATATCATTGGTTGATTTAGCTAAGTAATAATTTCTTCAACAGTAAATTAAAATTTCATAGTCCTCTCCTTTTAGTATTTAAATTGATGCCTGTGCTTTTAAAATATTATTTTCAACCTAAAATCTGTACCAGAAACTCAGTAGAATTTGTATTTTACCCCATGTGATTACCGACTGCAATCCAAATGCTATCCGGGCTGAAAAACAAAGCGCTCATAAAAGAGTTTTCTCTCAACCAAACGGCACTTAGCAAACGATTTGAAAGAAAACAGAAACTGTTTTCCAAATCCAAAACCCAAACCTTAGATCTGTCAGAAGAGAAACATTTGCCGACTCTCATAATTGAACCATCGAGTGATGGTGAAGAGATTCATGATGGGATAATTGAGTCAATCACGAATTTCCAGTTGAAATCCCGATCCTATTCCTACACAAACAATGAATCCGCCGAAGAAGCCAGTCCGTCAACTCCAGACGCAATCGAGGATTTTGCTCAAACCAAAATCATGAAACACTATTTTCGTCGTAGAGGAAAATCAGTAGACATTCCCAAGCCTTGCATTCACTGTATTTTGGTGGAGAAATATACATCCAATTTGGCTTTCTGTCAATTATTACAAGATGAATTGTACGATAAAACTCTTGAAAATTATTTGACAATGACTGAAACCGACTCAAATATCATTGAAAATAATGATAAGAATAAAGAGAGAAGTGATGGAACGACAACGAAAAGCAAACCTCTCATTCCGAATCCCAGTCCTTCTGCTGATAAACTGTCTCATTTCTTACAAGTGCCCGAACAGAAAGATGTTAATATAAATTCTAAACCTCGATCCCAATCAATTGACCAAATTATCGATTATTTGAGCTTAGATAAACAAAACCTTTCGGTGGAATTTTTAATGACAAATAATAATAAACCAAGAGCGGTATCAATAGACTTTAATATGCCTTTTCGATTGAGGTATGGGACATTAATTCAACTATATATTTTAAATTTATTGTTACACCCAACCGTTAAGGTGGGAAACAGGGAAAATAGTTTTCGTTAAAATTCAATTTTCTGCCAATTAGTTAAGAATAGAATATTTAGCTTTTCAGATATTTCATTTGAAATATATACATAAGTAACATATTATTAACAGTGAATTGTAGTGGGGTCGTACGTGCTCCAGCGATCCCATTGTTAATTTTTTCACAATTTACTATTGTATATAATGCTATGTGATAAATACCAGTTACAATTATCACATGGATTCAATATACAATATGTAATTCATATACCATATTTATAATTCCAGATAATAAATACTATCACTCACTAAAATGAAGCGGTCACTGTGATTTATAGGTATTAAGGTTTATATACCATTTCTAAATTGAATTTGCTATAAGTAATTACAATGAATTTAGAGAATTGAAAATCGTGTTTATTTATATTTAATCAAGGATGTGTTTAATTATTCACGTGCTTTTGACTGCATGCCACAAATGTGCATGCGTGTATGCATTGAGCACTCTTCACATTAAATCGAATCTGCTGTAGGTTAAAAAGAAAGAGTTTGCTTAAAAATTGTAACTCATTCAGATCTTCAAGAAATATTTTTTGCCAATCTAAATTTGTCCCTTGGTTTTTTGATTTTACTCTTAAACAAGTTGAATAAATTGTCTTTAAAAATAATTTATCTTTTTATCTTTATCCCTTTATCTGTTTTCAATTTAAAATTACAATATTCAATTTAATCAATGTTTTGTTTTAATTTATAGTTGCAAACTAAATGAACATAAAGGAACATAAAATATGTAATAATATTCGAAAATCTATTTTGCTAACCAAATTATACAATTCTCTCCCATCCAGTTATCATTGGTTATTTTTTTCAAATAAAGGGACACATTTAAAGGATTCTTAATGGGAAGTCAGAATTTAATTTACCTCACATTTCTACAACTATTACAATAAGAAGAATTTCTTAAAACAAGAATTTAAATATATATATATATATATATATATATATATATATATATATATATATATATATATATATATATATATATATATATATCAGTCTTATAGAGGGCTGTCCAATGGGTACACTGTCTCTAATTTTGGCATAATATTATGAAGTATATTATAAGGATTACTTTTTTTAATACTGAAATCCTTATTGTAAAACAAAGTCTGAAATTATTCTTTTTAATTATCAAATGTTAAAAGCTCAATTAAATTTATCCAAAATAACCAATCTACTCCAATATTGATTCACCATTCGATAAAAACATGCCGAAAGAATGCTGTTAAATGTTGTAAAAATGAAAATTTAATAAATGAAAATTTATAAAGGAAAAAGATAAATTAAAAGATAAATCACAACTAAATGATTTAGGCCTTCTAGAAATAAAGAATAATTAGGCTAGAAAAATGAATATTACAGATCTCATGGCCAAATTTGACTCCGAAAAGGCTAGAAAAAAACTATAAAATGCATTTAATTATAAATATAAAATGTAATATTTTGTAAGATTAATCAATAATAAAAACCAGTTTTAAATTGTATTTTATTTTTTCTTTATTTTTACTTAAACTAGCTTAAATCAATCTTTTTTTTACTTTGGGCCTAAAATTTTTAGTTTTGACACTGAAATATAATAATTGGAAAGTAATTAATATTTTCTAAAAATTAAATTAATCCAATTTATTATCAGAAATCATAAATTAATATTTTTTTATTATTAATTATTATTATTATCAATTATATTTTCTTTAATCTCAGATTTTTTGAAACAATTTTCCTTAATTAATTTTCTATCAATTGATACAAATTTCACTTTTGCATTCAGATTTATTATATAATAAAAATAGAATAATTCAAAAAAATCTTTTCGTATAAATCCGTTATCTACATAATCTATCTTTTCATTAAAAAATTGAGATTTCGCATTTATTCGGGTACCCGGTATAATTAGATAAATTATATTATTATTTTAATTATTTTTGAGGGTGACGATACAATAGCAGTTTAATTTTTGGTTTGTTGGCCGAAAATCAGTTGAAAAAATGCGAGAAAATTCTGAAAAAAAGTTTGATTGATTTTTCTAACAACATAGTCTGACTACTATCAGTAATTTTTATTTTCCCAAAGGTTAATAATAATGGATAAATTCTAGATTTTACATTATAATTTAAGAATTACAGTGCATATTTGTACATATACGCCCTCATTTCAAGATGTAAACATTATTCGTTAGATATTTACATTATTTGAGAAAACATAATGAATTTAATAATGAATAATATTTAATATGTATAAAAAAATTAAACAAAATTAAACAAAATTAAACAAATTAAACAAAAAATCAATTGTATGTTTTTGTTTCAACGGTCCTAGATTTTTTGTAAAATATAAACGTTTTTTTTTCAACCATAGCTAGTAAATTTGATTAATCTGTAAATTTTCGTCGAGTATTTTTATTTTATAATAATTAACCCAATCATAAAATGAATATTTTTAATAGACAATAATTGTTATAAATCTCAAAAATAACGTGGCTTTTTGCAATAACGAAATCCGTATAAAACGACGAAAATTCAAAAATCTATATAAAATTACACCGTATCTCTCGATGCAACATTCGTTTTATGCTATTATACACCATTTCCAAGTTCAATCTACTATAAACAGAAAAGTATACACTGCCCAATGAATGAACACATACTTAGTAGGAAAATACAGTGAAAATCACGAGCAAAAGCATAAAACATCCTATCCATATTCTAATCACAAAACATCATAATGTAAAATACAATTTTGAGTTTATTATGTTGGTGTATTTTCTATGTAACCAGAAAAAATTTCAAGTAAATATTATGTCGAAATTGTCTGCTTGTAGCAGACTGAATTTGGAAATGGTTTACTATTCGGTCTTTATCTATGAAGGCAAAGAAATATTTACATTTCTCTTTACCTTTAGGAATCGTAGATTTGTAATTATTTTTAGTCCATTTCTAAATTGGCTAAAATAAATTTTCTTAAAAATAAAATTCATTTAATGGTGAGTCTCCAATTGTTGTACACACTAACCACCATTATACAAACTGTATGTGAGTGATTTCTGGTACATGAAGCCCCAGGCCTTATCCTGTTGTAGAAATACTCAATTTCGATTCACTAATCCGATTTCAATTGTCTTAAACTATTTTTATATAAATAAAATCAGAATTTAAAGAAAATAATTATTTTTTATATTAATAAGCTCTATAAAATTCATTAAACATTCAATAAATTATAAAAAGAAAATGTTGTAAATATTTATAACATTATAAATATATATTTCCAAATATCTTGTGAAATTTTCGATTTTCAATTTTTGTTTCATTTGCATTTTTTATTATGATAAAATAATTGCTACTTTCGTGTTATCTTACCCCAAAAAATTAAATTATAAAATACAATTAAAATAACAGTATAAAAAATGAGAGAATACATTATTGATGACGTTATTGAACATTATTGAACATGAATTTATTAAGGCTATCTGTGATTTATGTGATTATGTGAGATTATGTGAGTTTATGTGGCGCAAACGTGTTCTAACCAACAGTACCGATGTGTTCGACACTATTCTCAACGACATTGTGGTTTCCTGGCCACCTGGATGACCATTTACAAACTCTTTACGAACATTTGCTGAGTTTGTAACTGATTTAGAAAATAAATATAATAATTATGTTTTCTTTTAATTTAATTTTTGGGGGTAAGATAACACGGAAGTACCAAATAATTTGTTTTAAATAATTGACATTTTAATGAACAAATCTTCTGAAACGTTTTTTCTTTCGTTTTTCTATTTTCTATGAGCTTAGGTTGTTGCTACCATTTTATTGCTGTCATAAAGTCAGTAAATTTTTATTTAGTTTTCTTGTTTTTTGTGGTTATTAAAAACATTGTAAATTATAAAATTTTTAAAATTGATATAATTGAATATAATTGAATATAAAAGTATTATAAGTAGGGCAAGAAATAATTTGCATTTAAAATTGAAAATTTTGCATTTATAAATCGAGAATTTTGCATTTTTGCCGAAAAATTTGCATTTATGAATAATTGAAATTAATGTTAATTTTTAAAATAAAAAATAAATAAGCGTTAAAAATTTCTTGAAAAAGCTGTGCCGAAAATTCGTGAGTATCAACAAACATCGATATATTACTGATTTATAGTCTTCAAGCTCTCTTTTTAATAAATAAAAATATAAAAGTAGTTTAATAAAAAGTTTTAATTTTAAGTAAATAAAACTAACTGAAGGATTTTTAAGTAAAATTAGTCGTTAGTTATTAGATACTACTGCCAAAAAAGTTTTATTATAGCATTAACAAAACCTTTTTGGCAGTAGTCACTAATAACTAACGTCTAAATTTACGTATAAGGAAAATAAAATTTTCATAATTTCCCACGAAAAGATGTCGATTACTTTAGATTTTGTTTGGCAAAATTACAAGACTTAGTTCCCGGCATAACGATTCGATGGTAGCTTAGCATATCAACATTAAATGAAAAGTAACTAGAAATATTCCTGATCCGTGGCTCTATGGAAAGGCTTATCAATGCCTTCTTGGGACCACTAGGAACTACTATAGTTAAGTTAAAACGGGTTGATAGTGACCCATGTTAGTTTCTTATTGAGTTTTATAACTTAATGAACAACTTGCTGTCTGTCATAATTTATGGACGTCTTTGCGTCTAAATTTATTTACATTTGTATCAAATACATTGAAATAGGTTAGTTTCTTTTCTTTATTATATCTTAGTATCTGATGTTCATAAACCTAATCACTGTTTATTATCAATCTACATTATATAATATGTTGACCTGTAAACAATAATAATTTTAATACAGTTATTTAAAGAGTTCCAAGTATAACATATTGAAATACTGAGATTGTTCAGTAAACTATAAAGAATAAAAACTATATGCATATACATACTATCATTATATATTAACATATAATAATAAGTGTATTTTTTATATTTTTTAAAATTAAACTCTTTTTTGCCGGGGTTCCACAATATCTAAATCAGATCCTCTAATAGGCTCCTGTACAAATATATCGGTATAAGAAACTTCTAAAAAATTTGTGCGCTGTGTCAAAAAACATTGATTTGAAAAATAATCTTTTTAATATCATAGAACTTTAAATGAACAAGCAAAAAAATCACACATTGATGACGAAAAAAGCAAATGTAACTTTTTCAAAAATTGCTCGAAACCTAATGAAAACATTTTTAAAATTTATTATTGTTTCAGCAAGGAATAATTAAATCCTTTTCAAAGTTATATAAATTTCAAAAAAATCAACCGTAAAATTTTGTCCTCTTTTCCTTTCAATTAAATATTAACTGTAAAAAATATTGAAAATAATTAATCTAACAATAATATATATTTATTTATATTATAATTACAATTAAATTTAGTGATAATTTGAAAAAATTAGTTGAGTATTATGACAGTTATAATTTATTAGAAACAATTCCTTCATATTAAGGAATTGTAAATAATTCCCAAAAATGGACATTCTTTGTAAATAATTCATATTTTCGTCTTTTCTTTATTTTATTTATTTTCTACATATAGTAATTTTTAATATTATTAATAAATATTATAACATCATTAATAATTTAATTAAAAATAGGTGGTTGATTAACTTAATTAAAATAAAGTGTGTTGTGATATTCGACGCAATTTTAATGGCAAACTGGTTTCAGGATTATTTGGCTCTTATCAGTGACATTAAAAAAACTTGATTCACTCCATTATAGTAGTTTTGAAACCAATTTAGTGATACAAGGATGGTATGAGTTCCTCACATCCAATATGTCAAATGTTTTATTATATATTTTATTATTATATTTTATGTGGTCAAACTGTGAGTGATCAGATTCTAGTATTAGATTGAAATATCACTGGGTTCAATCCAGAGTTGGATAAGATCCAAATACGTTAGAAACTAGTTTGTCAATTAGAAAATGCATTGAATAATTATTATAATTCATCATTTATTTTAAAAATATTTTTCATTAAATATAATGGTTTATATAGATATAAGTTAATACTCTTGACAATTCAAATTGTCTAAGTTTCGTCTAGAAATTATTAAGCCTACTTAAAGGTTGCATTTATTTTATGCTTTATTTGCATTTTAAATAGTTTGGAATTGAATGAATCTTATTAAAAAAATAATTTAAAAAAATTTCTAATGTACAATTTTTTTTACAATAAAAAGTGTAAATCAAGTTAAATTTGCTATTAAAAAGTCGATTTTTAACGATATTTTTCGTCAGATTAATTATCACAAACATTTAAACAAAAGATGTATTTATAATATAAATTTTATATTATAAATATTGATTACATAATCGCGGATAAAATAAATTTATTAAAAATCCAAACGGCTAGTTAAGCCACATCGGCTGACTTGCGTTAATATTTTCTCATTACAAGGAGGGCAAAAAATATCATAATTTTTAGAATAGATTCATACTTAGAGATTTTCAGTCTTACTCTATCGAATTGTAGATTTGTTCCATTTACCTTTCAAGTACATTTACCAGTGATCGGAATCTGCGGTTCCTCTCGTACTGAGCATAATAACTCACTATCATGACAAATTATATATTAGAGTAAAATTAAACTGTCTCACCCCCAAATTATTTAAAACTTTTAAAATAGTTTAAGTTTTTTTCACACAATTCTTTCCAAATAATTGCCAAAGTTTTTAATAGAATTTTAAAATCATTTATCTTTCACCACTGACATACTATTTTAAAGTTTTTTATCTTCATTCTTTTTTGTAAAATAATAAAATCAATTTATTCTAATTTCACTGAAATTTTCGCCACCACATTATCAAGTATTAGTTTATTAATTTTTTTTATGGGCTTGCAAAGTGATTATATTATATTTTATAAATAATTATTTTTTAAAAAATTAATGAGAAACTTTATAATTCGGAAAGAAAGTATTTTAATCTATTTATATTAATGTATTTACGTTTGAAAATAAAATGCTTATTAAAATTATCGTTTTTGCTATTTTCCAGTATTAACTGCGTTCGTTGCATAATAAATAATCGAATTACTGTTGATAGAGTTATAATTTACGTTTGAATTATTACAATAATTATTTTTTTTCCTGCAAAAAAAAAAGAAAATTTATTATTTAAAAATAAAGTGGTATTTTTCTGAACTGTTTTTGTTACTTTATTCAGAAGTTTTCATCCCCATGTCATCTTACCAAAATGTACTCTTTTTGTTATATTATAATATGGTAACCCTAGTTATAAAAATAAACATTTCATAATAGACGTACTCAACGTAGATTACCAATTAATTTACGAATAATCGCTTTATAATATTAAAATATTTTATTTAAAAAATGAAGGATGTTTATAATTCATTTTGATTAATTTAATTTTCAATTTTAATGATATCGTTATTTTCACAAAAATAATTTTAAAATTAATTTATTTTTGTTTACTGTTATTTTTAAATTCACAAACTTTATTTTTAGTTTTATTTTTAAATTTGTATTTTAATATTTTGAATTATTAAAAAAATTTTAAATGTACTGATTAATTAAAAATTTTTATCACAATGCTAACGTTTTTATAAAACAATTCATAAAAATTTTCCATTATTATTTCATTCAAAATTAACTCAATTTTCATTTTATCCTGTCAATCATTTTTACTATTTTTGATTTGTTTCCCTCCAAAACAATTAAATTTCTCACGCCACTTATAAAATAATTATATAATAAATACGTTAATTAAAAAAGAATTTTTTATTATTGATTACTAAATATACAAATCTCTAATTTGATATTTGCACTGTTGCAGACAAAATCGATTTGCAGAAGCATGAAGTGCATTTTTCTTAGAAAAAAATAAAATATTTAATTACAGATTTGGCTCGTGTAAAGAAAATAATTTCTTATAACCAAATATTGATGCTGAAACGTTTTTTATTTTGATGAAAACAAGTTCAAAAAACATTTCCATTAACCTCTCCAGGAACAAATTTCTTTAAGTCAGTCTGAGAATGACAGTAGATATTAATTAAATATTAAATTTAATTAATTTAATATACGAAAATAACCATTAATGTTGTTAATATTATTTATATTGAAAAATTTGTAGGATTGTTTCATTAAATGAGATAGCGACAGATTTTGGAATTAAATAAATTTATATCAACAAGCTTGATCATATTCTTGACAGTGAGAAAAATCATTTATTTTCTACGTTTATTAGTGCTGTCATAGTAAAATATCTTTTGTTTTTACTGTTGTCGTTCATTATCAGATTTTAATTTTTGAAAAAAAATTTTAATAAAAAAACTAAACTAACGCAAATGTGTACAAATTTCCAAGAAAAAGTTAATTAATGAATCTAAAATTACTATAAAATTATAAAATATTTTACAAAAAAGTTTTTTCATTAAAAATTACACAATTATTCTTTTATAATTTCGATTTGGTTTCGTTTTAGAAAATCAGCAAAATCCCTCGGCATTACAGAACGCCAAAGTACTTTGATTACGGATCGTGTTCAAAATACTGAAATCATACAAAGCCCCCAAAAATCTGTTCCTAATTGGTCGGTAAGTCTTTTTGGTTTTTTCCCTGGAAAATTTTTAAAATATTAATTAATATGAAAAATTAAACTTGAATTTGATTATCTCATTAAGATACGAGTTACAAAGTTTGTTGATAATTAATTAATTATATTAATTAATTTAATTAATAGGATTTCATTTTAAAAAATCGTGATAAATATTAAAAAAAAGTCAAATTTTTAGACAAATTTGAGATCATGGCTTACAATTAATGAATGAATTTTTTTTGTTTCATTATCAATCAAATATCAAAACGTAAAAGTATTTGTGGTGTTAACGGCTGAATGCACAATGTAATAACATTTACGAAGACGACTTTCACTGTTCTTTATAGTACTTTGAACAAATGCGATATCTATTTTTTCTTTGGCATAATTTAAAGCTACTTTTGAGGCTATCTAAATTACTAAAAAAGATTTTTAATTAGTCATGCCTAAAATAGATTTGTCTCTCCCCAAAGAAAATGAATATTTTTTTCAAAGAAAATGTCTTTAATGGATTTTATGTAACATAAGGAAGTCTTGCCTGGAAAACAGATATTAGAATAATCTTCTATTCTTAATCCAATAGTTTCTACAGGTACTTTGATTGACTGGTAACCAGGATTTCATCTATTCCAGCTTTGAAATCCCTTCCAAAACTACGTATTTTAAAAGATAAATTATTGCTTATTGCTTTTAATCATTATTAATTTTATTTCTTTACATATTAATACTAAAGGAATAAGACTATTTTTGTAATACACTCTAGCTTTAAACCGTGAAAAATCACTCTATGTACTGACATAATTTATAATAACATTTGTCATAAGAATGTTGGCTTTTTTAGACCACCGTTTGATTACCACGTAACATATTATTAAAAATTATTTTTCAGCTTAACACGTCTAGTACGACGCATTGCTGATTTGCAAGATTTGTAAATTCAGTAAATCTTATAAATATTTTTTCTTGATACATATACATAATAATAATTGTCTGTAAGTAGTATAAAAGTAGTATAAAAAAGCTTCCGTTGTAAATTGAAATATTTTGATCTATAAAAAACTTGTTCCAGTTCAACAAATATAATAATGCTTTGGCTGTAAATATAAATGTTAAATATTAAAAATTCATAAATTATAATTTTATAAATAACTTCAATATAAACAAACAATAAATTCACATATTAATTGTCCGAAACCTCAATAACAATTTAAATACTGCAATTTCTCTCCCATTAATTTTCCATTTCAATAATAATAATAATAATAATAATAATAATAATAATAATAATAATAATAATAATAATAATAATAATAATAATAATAATAATAATAATAATAATAATAATAATATAAACAGTACAAGCTTTGTGATACCCAGTGCAAATCCCAATGGTAGACTAGTTTCGAGCTTTTGGCTCTCATCAGTACTATGCGGGAGACACGAAGATTTCTCTTCGCGCCAGGTAAGTATACAATATTGTTGATTCAACTCTATTGCATACTTTCCCCGGTACACTGGAAATCACATCGCCTGCAAAATAGCTTGGTCACAGAAAAAATCTGTAAACTTGTAAACATGGCGTATGAAAAATCATAATCACCTCTGCGGACTAAAAAATTAGTCGATACACAGAAACTGTTTACAAGTGCATCCGATTACCTTTAGCATTTTTAACTTATAAAGTAATGGTGTAAAATATTTTTATCGGATGTCTCACTTGAATAAAATAAACAGTACAAGCTTTGTGATACCCAGTGCAAATCCCAATAGTAGACTAGTTTCGAGCTTTTGGCTCTCATCAGTACTATGAGGGAGACACGAAGATTTCTCTTCGCGCCAGGTAAGTATACAATATTGTTGATTCAACTCTATTGCATACTTTCCCCAATAATAATAATAATAATAATAATAATAATAATAATAATAATAATAATAATAATAATAATAATAATAATAATAATAATAATAATAATAATAATAATAATAATAATAATAATAATAATAATAATAATAATAATAATAATAATAATAATAATAATAATAATAATAATCTTCAAGCATTTATTTTTTATAACAACTTCAAATTGTCTTTTTTAGCGTATTTAAACACCGAGGCGTGATAATTCTTAATATTAATGTAACTACTGGTCATACATTTAATTGATTTAATTTAATATAATTTAATATAATATGATATAATTTAATATAGAATTTAAATATAAAAATTTAACAAAGATAATTATTTCTACTAACTGATCTCACTTCTATCATTTAACTATAATAATTTTATATAGGGGTTTACTAACTCCTTACATCCCCCTTCTTTAAAATGCTTTAACTTTTCTATATTCCTCGTTGTTCTTCTCCCGTTTTCGTCTGTTAATAAGTAACTTCTTTCATGATTTCGTTTTATTACTGTGTATGGTCCTTCATATCTCTCGTGATCTTTGTTTCTAATTTCTTGTTTCACCAATACTTTGTCCCCCACTTCTAAGTTCCTAGTTGTGCCAATTTCTTTCGCTTGCTGCCTTTTAGCCATAATTTCCGCATGATTTCATTTCTATACACTTCATTATTACTATGCCATTGCGATCTATTAATCTTTCTCCCAAATATAATTTCTGCTGGACTCACTCCAGTAGTTTTTTAAGCTGTCGCATTTAAAACGTATTCTATATCAGGTATTAATTCTGTCCAGCTTTTTTTAACTCCTTCTCTGAGTGACGCGTTAATATAGTCTCTTATAGTACGGAATTGTCTCTCAATTACACCATTAGTATTATGATGATACGGACTCGAAAATATCAACTCAATTCCTGCTGCCTTTGCTAGTTTTTTAATACTATTTGCTTCGAAATTCTTTCCACAATCAACATGTAGTTCCTTAGGGGCTCCAAATTTCAATATCCAATTATTTAACAAAACTGCCTTTATTGTATTTTCATCTTGCTTTTTAATAGGAGTTAGAGATATGTATTTACTGTAATGATCGATTATTGCACAAATATATTTTTCTCCTCTGAAGGTTTCTCTTAATGGACCGCAAATATCCATGTATATTTTCTCTATAGGTTCTGAAGCTTGAATTACTTGGGTTTTTTCTTTTGACTTTGTAGTTAAAACTTTGTTTTTCTGACATGCTTCACATATTGAAATAGTCTCTTTTACTTCATTTAGTAAATCTTCCATATCAAAATTGTTTCTAATATATTTCATAACTTTTTCTAATCCTGCGTGGCATAATAATAAATGTGTTTCCTTAATCATTTCTCGTCTTTTTGTTTCTGGTATCCATATTTTGTTTTGATTGGTATAGATAATATTTCCTTTTAACATATATTTATTATTTTTCCTTTCATTTATTTGATCTTTTATTTCGTGTATTTCTACATTATCTCTTTGCCATTCATTTCCATTATTTTCGGTCATCAATGTTAACAATCTAGTTTTTAATCGCCCTGATTTGGGGTTATCATGGTCCATCAAACATTGTACACATCTGCCGCATGTATTTCTAGACAGCATATCTGCATTCGTATGCGCCGTACCTTTTCTGAACTCCATTTTTATATCTAAACTGCTCAAGTAATTTATCCACGTTTGGAACTGTGCTGTTATAGGCTTCTTTGTCGTTAACATAAAAGTTATTACTTTAAATTTAACCGTTTACCATATAAATAATGGTTGAAATGGCGATAGAAATAATATATAGCCAAAAGATCTTTTCATGTTATACAATATCCTCTTTCATGGCTACTCATTGCATGGGATCCATATGCAATAACGTGTTCATGCTCCATTTCATCTCTTTGTGATAATACAGCTCCAATTGTATCAAAACATGCGTCTGCATATAATATGAATTCTTTCTTGAAATCTGGAAATACGAAAATTGGCGCTGTATTCAACGCCAATTTCATTTCTTCGAAAGCTTTCTCACATTCCTCAGTCCACATTATTTTTTCACTATTCCTTACACATATGCTTTCTAGTGCTCTTGATTTTGTTGCATATTCCTTAATAAATCTCCGATAATAGTTACATATACCTAAAAAGCTTCTCAAATTCTTTATACACTTAGGCCTCTGAAATGATTTAATAGCCTCAATTTTACTTTGATCTGTCCGAATCCCCTGACTGTTAATAATGTGCCCTAAAAACTTTACTTCGCTTTTTAATAACTGACATTTTTCTGGGTTGATTCTCAATTTAGCTTCCCTTATTTTCTCTAGAACTTTTCCAAACACATTGTATTGTTCTTCAATTGTTCTTGTAAAAATTAAAATATCGTCTAAATACACCATAACTCCTTCTTTCCATAGATCTTTCAATATTTTTGTCATTAATTCTTGGAATGTACCCGGTGCCGCCGCAATGCCAAAAGGCATTCTATTAAAACAAAATTGCCCTTCTTTAGTAGAAAATGCTGTCTTTTCTTGCAATTTCACTTGATAATAAGCGTTCCCAAGGTCTATAGAACTAAAGTACTTAGATCCATGTAATGTATATAGAATTTCTTCTACATTCGGCATAGGAAAAGCTTGTCTTTCAGTAATCTTATTAAGCTGTCTAAAATCTAAACAAAGTCTGATATCTTTTTTGTCTTTTTTCCACACGCATACTAACGGCGTATTCCAAGGTGAATTACATCTTCTTATGATATCATTATTTTCTAAATTTTTTATAGCAGCATTTATTTTCTCCTCTAAATTGATGGGTTGTCTTCTGGGTTTTATCATAATTGGACCTTCTTTTGTGATGATTTTATGTGCAATTAAATCAGTACATCCGATATCCCAGTTATTAGCCATAAAAACACTTTTATTGTTTTTAACAATCTCTAACAGTCTTTTATTTTCGTTTAATCTTAGAATTTCTATTGCTTTTTGACATCTCTCGTTATCTGTAATCTTTTCCCGAAATCTAGCTTCTATTTCACACACAAATTCATTATATCCTTCTTCATTTTTGCTTGATGCAGTTTAATTCAATTCCAAACTCTTTCTGCAATTCCACTCCGCCTATTATATCTGGAACAATATATTTAACTATTATAAATGTTATTTTTCTTTCCATATTACCAATTCTAACATCAGCATATCAGCATTTTTCCGATTGTCTCTAATTTATTATCATTTGCACATCTTAACATCTCATTTGTTTTTATGATTTTCACATTCACTAATTTGTCCACAACTGCTTCTGCCATTAAATTTACTCTTGCTCCTGTATCTAGTAAGGATTCCATTCTATAGCCCTGAATTTCAAGAGTTGTACTCGGTCTACCTTGCATTTTGTCATAACTCAGTATCGGTCGTTTCCATTCATCTTTACTGAAAATATTTTGCTCCTCTGGTATTTCATTAATCCACCCAATTTCATTTCTCTCTAATTTATCTTCTGTCTTTTTAATAAATTTATAAACTTTTTCATTTACTATTTTATTATTATATTCTGCTTCTTTAATTTCATTATACTCTTCTTGATTCTTAGGATTATTATTATTTAATAAAGGTCGATCAGCATTAAAATAACTATAACATTTAAAATTATTTAAAGGAAACTTTTTAAAATTACAAATTTTATTACATAAAGTTTCTACATTATTATATATAAGGATTATTTACACTATTAAAATAATCCGATCATTGCCTCCCGTGTCGAAGCATTTACTTTTGGGTTCTGAATCTCCTCATATTTGTCTTCTGCATCATCTGAATACTCCAGTGGCATCGTCTCATCATTAGCTTCAATTGCTGCAATTGTTCTTCCTGGATTGTTGATCTTTTGTTGATAGCTTGTGGTTCGATGAGCATAATAATTATTGTTTCTCATGTTTGAATTAGTTTGAAACTTCCTTCTTTCCAAATTTGTATAGCAGTCAATCTCCTTGTGTCCACGTAAGTGACATCTCTGGCACTGAATCGTTGAACATTTCCGCCGTACATGACCTTCAACTCCGCATGCAAAACACGTCATTTTCTTTTTCATTTGGCATTCTCGACTAATATGACCAGTTTTAAAAAAAATAGTAATGTAAAAAATAGTTATAATAATAATAATAATAATAATAATAATAATAATAATAATAATAATAATAATAATAATAATAATAATAATAATAATAATAATAATAATAATAATAATAATAATAATAATAATAGTAATAATAATAATAATAATAATAATAATAATAATAATAATAATAATAATAATAATAATAATAATAATAATAATAATAATATCTTTCATAGGTTTTGTTTATGAATTTCCATTCTCTGACAATTAAACATATCAAATGTTTGTAAGAAATTCTCATTTCTTCATAAATATTTAATTCGTGTTTGGTGAATTGTTTCTAAATAAATTTGTTATCCAAAAATTTGTTTATCCTTATCATTGATATTTATTGGGATGAATGCTGGCATAAATCTGATTCTCCCTAATATCATTAGTGAAAAATGGCAGCTAAATTTATGAATGTTATTGCTTCCATTTCGTTGAAATTACATTTCAATTTGAACCGCACATTTTGTTACACGGATTTTTTTTAATTCAACTTATTTAAAACAAAAATTAAACTTTTTTTCTAAAAATTAGAAAATTAATTCTAAACTATTTTTATAAAATGGAAAGTGAATTCCATAGTAATTCGGAAATTTTTTGTCCCTTTCCTCCCTATGATTATTTTAATGAAATAATGAAATAAAAATGAAATAAGTATATGTGTAAATCAAATTTTAAAATAATAATGACACAGCCAAATTAAATTTTTAAAAATAATTTGTAATACCATAATTATCCCAATGCACCATTAAAAATTAACTAACATTTTTGTAATAATTTATTCTTTCCTTTCCTTACCCATACTGGTTTCTCAGAAAATTATGCACCCTTTTATAATACTCACCGCAATATTCATCCTAAACAATTTGAAAAGAAAAGCGTATTATATACAGATAATTACAGTATCAATAAAATACCTTTACAGCCTCACTGGAGTACGGCATTTTTTAGACTGTATTTTCATTTTTACTGTAAAAACTTGCATGATTATAATTTTTTTAATTTTATTTTTTATTCTATTTTTTTTATTATAACGGATTTTAAATTTTTAGATATTAATTAATTGCGGTAAAAATATTATAAAACAAAATTTCTTATAAAGTATTTCGAATTTTCATTGCTAAATTGACATAACCCTTTACTACCGAGTCATATTTAATTGTAAAGAGTAAACATTCGGGTTACTTAATTAATATGGTAGGAGGATGTGTGAATATTGTGTTTCGTGACTTATTTACAATGATTTTTCATAGTTTGCTAATTTACATGTAAATATTATGATTACGACTATCATTAAGTTATTCATTCATTTTACCACATCTACCCAATATTAGCATTTCAATATATTATTTAATATCATGACTCTGGTTGGGGATTTTTCTCTTTTAAAAGTTTAAAACTTTAAACTGACACTTTGCATGCGAGTAAGTAAATGAAATTAAAACATAGAACAATAGGAGGTCAAATGTAATTCAGATGTCCCGTGTAAATTTGACAGAGAAGAAAATATCATAATTAAATCTGTTTTTATCAGAAATAGATAATCACCATGTAATTATAAGTTATTACTGAGTTTTTCAATATATTTAATCATTATGTCAAAATATTTAATAATTTTAAAGTATAATATTTTTTTTGTCGGATGACTTACAAAAAATTAAACAGCGTAAGCTTTCTGATACACAGTGCAAGTCAAAATAGTAGACTAGTTTCGAGCTTTTGGCTCTCATCAGTACTATGCATCAGTACTATTATCTGATTGTATATCGTTTTCTAGTGGATATTTTGTCATCATTTTGTCCAAATATTTAATCATTGTATCAAAATATTTCATGTTTGGAAATTTATTATTTTAAATTAATAATTAAATTACTAATTTAAAAAAGTGATTATATATTTTGATAGAGGTAATTCAATATTTTGGAATCCTGTCTTTTCATAAACAATATTGCAATGGTTTCTCATCTACCAATATCAGTAACTTGATTTTTGCTTAAAGAATCACATTTTTTTTTCAATAGAATCTTACAATTGAAATAACAATATCCAGCTAACTTTATGTAATCATATAAGGGATTCATAGGAAGTAATATTATCATTTATTCATACAAATGAACCCAACCTATTATCAAAATTTCAAAACATGAGTTATCGCTTTTTTGTTACCAATCTTGGCATTTAAGAAGACCATTTTCCCTAACATCAATCCTTTGAAATCCATTATATGCTCAACCCCTTAAAGAGCACATGTTTTTAAAAAAACGAGCAAATAAATTCAATTTTTATTATTGAAGATTATACATTTTTAAACCATTTTTGACCAAAAAATTAATTTTTATAGTATGCAACATTGCTCGAATTATTTCGAGTGTATCACGTATCATTAACCCTCTTATTTTAATCCTTGTTTTTGAAATTTGATTTCGAAGTCAAAATCCTCCTGAAAAGTTGAAATACTTTCTAATTATCTTTCAAAAGTAATTTTTAGTGACGTAATATAACTTCTTCCTTGCTTTACATATTTTTTTTACTTCGTCTATACGCTTTTTTCGTTCGACAACATCTTTCGTATAATATTTTTTGTTAGCTGTATGCAACATCCCGGACTAGTTAGCTATGTCGGCCGGAATTAATTTTAACTTAATGACTCTATTAAAGGAAGCATTGCTTTCATAAATCTTTAAATGGAATGTACTATCAGCAATACTATCTATTTTCATTTATTTTCATTACGACAATAGATCAAATGTATGTTACATAGTGAAAAAGAATTATCTATGAAAAAATGAGATGTTTAACATATAAACTAAAACAAATTAAAGGTTAACGAAAACATGAAGAATTTTAATGATATCGCTTGTCTTCGTCCAAATATTTTTTATATTATCCCGTCAATTATTTTCTTTTACTGTCACTTGTGACCATTGTGTTACATTTCGAAAATTTTATAGTTTCACTGCGTTCTTTTCTCCAGTCTACCTCTTTCTGTTAATATTTTTTCTTGTAAAATATTTTTAATATTTTTTCTAGTAAATTTGTAACTCATTTCTATTTCCTTGGCAAAAACCTTTTTTTAACTATAATGTAATTTAAAGATATAATTTATTAAACATATTTATGTCTTATTTTGACTTATAGTATTAATTTAAAAGTTCATAATAAAGAAATTTGTTAAATATTAAAAATCATGAAATAATTGT
Source organism: Schmidtea polychroa (assembly GCA_959609185.1). NCBI lineage: Eukaryota > Metazoa > Platyhelminthes > Tricladida > Dugesiidae > Schmidtea > Schmidtea polychroa. The sequence continues at coordinate 27,515 of CAUHTR010001062.1, read as the reverse complement.
TTTAAATTTTAAAAAATCAACTCAAAAATGAGTATTGAAAAACATTGAAAATAAAAATAGATAACAAGTACTGAAAGTATATTTTTATATTTAACCCTTTCATTTTTTATATCAGTTTTGTTTGGAAATGAATACTGATCGCATGATATTGCTTGGATTGTCGGTGTAGTATAAAGTTTAAAATTATTGATCTGACTCCAAAGCGTGCCTTGTTTAGCATCTATAACGAACTCCAGAAAGTATAAACTTTTATGGATTAACATAATTGATTACCAATTTACAGCGATACAAATAATTCAATATTAAAACAATGACTTAAGGCCTTATTGCAACCCTTTGAGAGGAATAGCACGTTACAATACATTTTGGAATATACAACCACTTGACTGCTGTTTTTGGTTTCGATGATCGGTATATTCAATGTAGTTTCTTTCTCAGGTTTTCATTTTTAACTTGAATTTACTCGATAGCTTTAATTTGTTTTAAATCGTTTCTCCGATAACTTTGTAATTTACCTTCGTTTTAATTCTGTTTTCTTCTTTCATTTAGAACTTCTATTATTTTAATTCAGGCTGTGTTTCCTTTTATAGTCTGCAATCTAATGGCAATTACTGATATTCGTTTTAGTTTAGATTTCTTCCTCCTGTACATTTCCTTCGATCATCTCCAGTTCTCCTATTATCTATGACAGTTGTCGAGTTATATAATATTTAAAAGACGCCATCTCTCGGCTTTTCAGGTGATCCCGTTTCTTTATCTCATACAGATATGCAAATTTAATTTCGATTTTGGCTTTGTTTTTTCTTCTTCACTTTGTACTTGTTAAATAAGAGCGACCTTGTCATATATTTCATTGTTTATTTTTTATTGATTCTGTTATTTTTCTCTCATTTTCAATTTCTTTTTCTCACTTTTGTTTCTTAAATAAGTTAAAAATTTGTTATCTAAATTATGAAATATTCAAAAAATATAAATAAACAAATTGTGTATCAAATTTTATTTTAATAAATTTGTACAAATTTATAACAAACAAAATTGAATTATATCTTTGAAATTTTTAATTTATTAATATAATTTAAACAAATAATTTACAATGTTGATTGAAATTAGAGCAATCTTTACAGACGTTTTCCAGAAGTTCTGAATTTGCCAAATTTACTATTGAATTGCTTGAATTTAGTGCTTTTGTTATAAAAAATAATAGTTCTAAAATAAAAAACATTATAATATTTATTTAGTCTCTCCCTAGTTATACATGTCATATATATTTTTAAAAAACATCAAAGTTTTCTTCAATTTTCTAAACTACTAGATGTGAGCCATCTGGCACAGTCGCTTCTGATTGGCTGAATAAAAGCATGAATCATCCAAATGATGACTCATTCGATTACTTACTTGGTAATTGTTGAAAATTGAATAATGAATTAAATTAAGTAATTAGTTTTATTTCAACACGGATTTTCCCAATCGCATCATTCGAATAACTCCAAATTTATTTAAAACAATATAATAAATTATTTTCCTTTTTATTTTTATATAAAAAAACAATATCCTGTTTGAGTTGAAATAGAATATTTTCTCCATTAGAATTCTATTGTTATTGTACAAACAGTTTTGATATCTTTCGCCATTTCTTAAAATAGATTTCCCATAATTAAACCCTAAATTGAACGAAAGTTATTTACATAAAATTCAAACAAAAAATTAACGAAAAAAATATTTATTATTATTTTATGATTTCCACCGTTCTTTGATTTACAACCGATTTTACTATGAAAGTCTTATTAATATTAATTCAATATAAAAATTTTATTTTTTTAAATAATATTATTTTCAACTGAAACTTTCATGGAATGAAAAATTGATTTTTCTACATAAATTTAAAAAAATATATTTTTCTATTTGTTGTTGATTCGGCTGCATTGATGGATTGAGATTTCTCCCAATTTCAATACGAAAGAGGAAAATAAATCATTAAAATTTAATTTTTTTAAACAATTTTGATGCATTTCTCTTTGGTTTTTTAGCATCATTCAGTCCGCTTTTGTTATTTGTGTAATTTGGGAGCTATTTTGGGAAATCAATCTAATTCATTGAATTGTTTTTTTTATTTTTAATTTATATTCCAGTGATGTTTGTTTTAATGAGCTTCAATTTAAATTTAAATGCCCTACAGAGTGGTTTATTTAATTTAATAAAACAAAATTAATTATTCTGGAATTGAGGCAAAATTAGATCGTCAAATCCATTTTGAATTCATTGGATTTTGAGCCATTATTAGAAATTCAGAAAAACATGAAATTTTGTCTAAGAGGATTAAAATCATTTTTCTTAGTAAATCATCATCAGGGATAAAACTAAAAGGATAAATCCTCTCTTTAGCCTTTAACCCTTTCCAGCCCAAATTTTTTCAAAACAAAAAAAAAATATATGCAGTAAGTAGGTACCAAAACTACTTATTTTATCATAAAAATATTTTACTTCATTTTTTTTGTTGCCCCCTGTGCCAACTGTTAAAAACATATCTTACTATAGTTCTCACTAGTTACTGCCAACCGTTTTGGTAGTAGAGAGAAAAAAACTGAGTTTTAACTAATGATTCCATTTGGAATCACTGGGCTGGAAAGGGTTAAATGAGTGTACCTTTTATAAAAGTAACTTTTATACCACTTTCGCGGTGACACGATTTTAGAGGATGATATGAGGTTTGTATTGCTTGTTACAAATCTTCAAATCTTACTCATTTGAATTGAAATTATCATTTACGGGTAACTGATACGGCATATCGTTTTGATAGCAAATGTTTTAACAATGTAAATACCTATATTCATCTAATGATATTTTTTTTGTTAAAAACAATTAGTAAATGACATGGAAGATTTTGTTGTAAGTTTCAAGTTTATTAAAAAAAATGAGAATATTTTTACTATGAAACAATCCTCTTCAAACTGATTCAGAAAATTACTTAATTGTAAATTTGAAGATTTGGATCTTTATAATTGAATTATTCTGCCTTTTGATTGGATCTTGAATCAATTTTAAAATTATAGTTTTCATGTTTGATAAAAATGTTTTATTTGCTTGACCATTTTAATTTTATAAAATTTTAAAACTCAAAGCCACAATCCAAAGTCAGTTGTTTCATTGAAATTTTCTAAGTTTTCAAAACTCAATGAATAATCTCTAGACTATAGCTCTACGATCTAAATTTCTATAACTTGTTAGTTCTATACCTTTTTGTTCTGATTTATTAGAGTTATTATACAGAAACTATTTCATTTCACCAATGTCAATTGAAGATCAAGTTTCCTCATTGGAATCAACTGCCGGGTATTTTCTGTTGGTTGGGGAATAATAATAATAATAATAATAATAATAATAATAATAATAATAATAATAATAATAATAATAATAATAATAATAATAATAATAATAATAATAATAATAATAATAATAATAATAATAATAATAATAATAATAATAATAATAATAATAAGAGTTTTTAAGGTATGAATAATAAAGACATGTGCAGTATAAATGCATGATTAACAAAGACATAACTAATAAAGTTATTAAAAAGTATAAATGTTTTTATTAAATAATTTTAGAGATGAAGCTTTTAATGAAAAATATTCAACAATCGAAATTCCCGTTTTCATGATGCCTTTAAAGAAATTGAATATAAATATTGGGAAAGCTGGTTTGTATATATTTCAATACAGGGATATAAAATGGATGATAAAGATGTGATATCACCAATTTGGAGAGTAGATAGCGCTCGAATTTTTCTGGGATTTTAATAAATGTTTAGTTTTTAATGTGTCTTTTAATATTATTTCATAATGAATAATTTGTATTTTTAAAAGTTGGAAATGTGTGCGCATGTAATGTTGGCTGAAAAAGACGGTATAAGTGTGAATTTGTTAATAAATAATGATGTCATTTTGTAGAGATTTAAATTCTATCTATATATTGTTTGAGTGAAAATATCTGTAATTGTTTAAAATAATGTGTAAATTCAAAAATGGTGTACTAAAAATGAAATTTCAAAATTATGAATACGGCATAATCTCATTAAATAGGAAATTTAATTTCAAGCAACTGAGTCTTTGAGGTTCTTATAAAAGATTAAAATTGATAACGTTATCGACGATTTCAACAAAAATTTAATTTTACATAATTGACAATTAAAACAAAATTAAAAAAAAATTTATGAAGGGGTTGTTAAAAAAAGGTACCGCCCCCTATTTGCCCAAAATTATATGAGAGTCGAGGATTCCTATAGGATCTAGAGTGCACATATCTATCTACTTATTATAGTGCTCCTAATGTATGTTTTCTCATATACATCACATTCAATTCAGTAGACTGCTGATTTCCAAACTTTATGTTATAATTATTATGTCCACCCGTCTTTAAATAACTTAAATTTTTATTGTATTTTTTGGATATTTGACAATTCTTCATTGTACTATTAGTCAGAGTTTGCCTCAAAGTCCCAGATTTTTATTTAAGATTTTATTGAAACTCGTTTGATGCCTTTAGTTTTCTTCTGCTTTAGTGTATCCTCTGTCTTTTATATTTTAATACATTTTTTATTAAATTTGAAATTAAATCAAGATCCAATTATACGGCAAAATATTCTTTAGAAAGCTCACATTCAAGCTATTTTATTAAGCAGATTGAAGTGAATAATTTCATATTCGAAAGTTCTCATATTTTTTTTACTAAACTTTAAACATGCAGAAAAGGTTAAATATTTATTGTTACATATTTTTATTTTATATTAAAGGAGGGCCAACATTTTTTATAGTCTCCCAGCAAATGATTAATTGTTTGGATTTTTCAAACATGAATTTTATGGTGAATTTTTTCAGAATTTTTTAAGAGTTTTAGGCAAATTAAGCAAACAATAAGCAAAATAAAAATATTATTAAATAATTATTTATAAACTAAGTATCAAAATCACTGGGAAAAGGCTGTTTCGAAAATTCGTGAATATGAACAAACATTAATATCTTTACTGATTCATAGTCAATTATTTTATAAATGCTATGCAAATGGAAAAGATATCAGAGGTGAAAATCGAAAGAAGTTCTTATAATAAGTATATTAACTCGGTTGTGTTTCCCATGATTATTATTGTAAAGTTTTAAATGAAAATTTTATTTTATTAACATCGAGCCGTTTCTCATTTTTATTCAACATTTAAAAATTATATTTAAAAAAATTTGAAAATTCCTTATAAAAAATAATAAATTAAAATATTTAGTGTTATTAAAAATATTTAAATTTATTAATTTTCATGAAAATGTATTTTAAACTTACTTTTTCAGTTGTTTTAATTGGTTTTTCTCTAAGAAATCTTTGCGAATTGTTCGCCACGCAGATTAATAGCGAAAGAAAATGGAGAGATTTAACATTTTTATTATTTTTAATTGCCTATTGAAAAAGGATCATTTTTATAAATTGGTTTTCAGGAAGTGTTTTTGTCTGTCAGTTTAATCTGGATTTAATTCCTGACTACAACTCGCATTATAATTAGTATTTAATATCGAGATTAGTCCTCAATTTGAGGCTTTACGTTAATAAAGGGTTTTTATTACCAAGCATGAAATATTCTGGTTAGTTCTATCATTTAAAATTTTATCAGTGAATTTCAAGGGGAAATTTCAAAAATATAATTTCCTATCTATTCGTTATTATATATATTTTTCATATTCAAGGTAAGAAAATACGGGGAAAATATTCGTTTTGATAGGTTGTACGAAATATGGATATGATTTACATATTAATATGATACATACTTTTTTTTGAGTAAATTATGACAAATTTTGATCTTTATATATTATTATTATTATAAGAACTTTGTATTACATTGTATTATATGACATTGTACTTATTAAAAAGCTTGACTATGAATCAGTAAATATATCGATGTTTTTGATATTCACAAAAGTATATTTACAAAATATATTTACTGATTAATAGTCAAGCTTTTTAATAAATTATATATATCTTTATCATTATTTTCTTTACAAAATTGGAATTTAGATATTATAACAATTTTATGAATTTTGAAAAAAAATTGTTTTGGTTTTCTGATTTCATTTTCATCACTGTGTCACTAAATAGATGCAGACAATCTCGAAACTAGTTTGTCATTAGAAACTGCATTGAATATCAGATTAGATTATATTGTAATGAAATAATCTCAAATTTTGACATATTTTATGGAAAATATTTATTTTAAGTGTCTTCTTTTAACTTTATTTAAATACATACACTTTTTAATTGGGCGATTTATAAAATAATAATTATAACAATTATATATATATATATATATATATATATATATATATATATATATATATATATATATATATATATATATATATATATATATATATATATATAGTTATTTAATATATTAATTAAATAATTACATATAATTACATGTAATTATTTTAAATATTTTCCATACACGACATATTATAAATGAAAAGTTAAAATACTATATTTTTAAAATAATAAAAGACTATACTGTAAAATTCGCTATTTTTAAACGTTTAATTATAAGTTCCGTGACAAAATGGATATAAAAACAATAATTAATTATTAATAAAATATTACAAAACAACTTTTTTTAAATTTAAATTTAATTTGACAATAAATAAATTTGAAATTGATTAATGTATACACTGTACCTGACAATAAATTTAACAATTTTTAATAAATAATCAATTAATCAACTGAAAATAATATGGATAACAAATTATTATAATAAAGCATCATTTTACCATAATGTCATTGAAATAATTATAAAATCATAGATATTTTCTTTATTTTCATTTTGAAAAACACCAAATATTTTTTATTATACTCAACACAAAAGTATATCTGACTTTAGAATTTTTTTTAAATTATTTCAATTTTTACTGGGAACGTGTAATTTGTAAAGTTAATTATTGGTTAAGTCATTAGATTCGAAAATGAATGTGCAAAATGCAGTGAATACTTGTGATTTAAATGTTTTTAAATACTTTTTTATAAATTATATTTTCATTTTTCACCTCTGATTTCTTTTCAATTGACATTGTATTTATTAGAAATTTTTTGACTATGAATTTTTTGATCAAAATCGCTTTTGTTAACCATTTATTCAAATTATTTACCACACGAAAAGGGTAAATCAGATTTTCCAAAGTTTTTCTTCATTTTTTATGTTGAAATAAATTAAATTAACTTCATTTTGAAGGATTTATTTATAATTAATTTATAATTTATTATCAATTTATAAATTAGAATTTGCGTCATATTGGGTTAATAATGATGATGCTCATTGTCAGTTGACTTTTGTCATTTGAATGGCCGTTTAGTCGTTAATTTTAGGATCTGATTGAGCCCCATTGTCATTGATTTCACGCTGTTATTTCACTGACTTATTATTTTGATTTTCACTTTTTTTTTGATTATATATTAAAATTTAATTGAAAAAATATTTTCATTTTAGATAGACGCACAGAATAAAACTCATCTTTGGGTTGAGACGAATTCTTCCGGAGATTTTTGTTATTTAAATGAAAATGTGTGCGAGGTAAGAAAATAGTGGCTTAGATGTAATAATTTTTTATTAATTAATATTATTTGTAATTAAATTTTTATTAAATATTTATTTGATTTCATTTAATTTTTCATTATTTTTGTTCAATAAACTAAATAATTGTTAATTTAAATATTTGTTTTAATCAACATTTTGTCAATGTTTACCAATTTATCCATGCTCCGTATCACAGTGCCAGAGCCTGATATAAAATTTATTGAAGGAAAGCAAACCTGCAAACCTCACAAAAATTTACTTGGCTACAATAAAGTTTTACTTGGTTTTAAGATTCAAATTTACATATTTCTGATGTACATTTGATAAGACTTTTGAAATTGAGGTTTTGTTACTTGAAGGCAAGTTTCTTTTACATGTGTTTTGGTCCTTAAATTCAAGGTAGCAACATTTGTTTAGCGGGTTGTAGGTTAGACACGCCTGGTATATACAGGAGTATGATTTCGAATTAATTATTATATATTATAAGAACTTTTTTTCAAATTTCACCACTGATTTCTTTTCCATTGACATTGTATTTACTAAAAAGCTTGACTATGAATCAATAAATATATCAATGTTTTTTATCTTCACAAAAATTCGGCACTGCCATTTTCAAAAAAATATATATATAAAAAATTGGAATCTGAAACATCATACATGGAAATTTTTTGAACCATTCTGACTCTTGAATTTTCAATTACCCTAAAATCGCGCAGATAATCTGCAGCTTATCTGAAAATAAAAGTCATTTTTTTAGAAAAAATATCAAGTGATTTTTAAAAAATATATAAATGCGCCTTTTCATTCCAAAATGGCGCCGGTTGTTAGGTTTTGCGTTAAAATAGTTAATATGCGTTGCGTTTCGTATTTTATTTACATGCAAAGGTCATTGTCAAAATTCCTAACCTCTGAACTCAAGGTAGTTTAGTTGTTATGTTAGTATTAATTTGATAATAAAATTACTTAGTTTGTTTTAAAGAAAATAACAAATAAAAAAATTAACAATGTTAGTAGATTGATGTAACACATTAGCCTCAAATGAAATAGATTAGGAAAACCATTTTTTATATGATCCAAAAATCATATGAGGACTCTAAGACATCCTTCTTTCCAAAGCTGATAAAGAGATGGAAAACCTTTACATTAGTATATGAGTCCTCAAAATTTGAAAAGTCATCCATTTATCTGGAAATGATTTCATAACTTGAAGAACAATTCTTTACCCTTAAATATCATTATTAATGCAACACTGTTGCCAAAACCCTTTGCAAAATATTTCTATTGGCACAGAAATGCCACATACTTGGTAATACTTCATTATAAGTCATGGGTCAGGAATGGTCATGAATTTCAATAATCTTTATGAAAAATATTTACTATCAATTCGAAAATGTTTTATTTTATTTTTAAAAATACTTTAGATGAAAATATATATTTTTAGAAAGGTGGTGCTAAAAGAAAATGTTCTTCTTGTAAATTAATAATCCATCAGCTATGCATTCCACATGTAAGAGCTTTATTTTTATTTTTCTTAGTATTATATTAATTTGTTTAATAACATTTATACATTGAAAATATTGTCATTAATTATTAATTATTAATATTTAATTGTGTTTATGATTATGTTAATTAGAGAAAAAATATAATAATAATAATAATAATAATAATAATAATAATAATAATAATAATAATAATAATAATAATAATAATAATAATAATAATAATAATAATAATAATAATAATAATAATAATAATAATAATAATAATAATAATAATAATAAATTAGTTTTCTATGCAATACAAATTAATTTCTGTTTTTTTGTCATAATGAAAATAAATGAAATAGCAAAAATAAAAAACAGACCAAATCTGATCAAAAAAGTAAAATATATTACTGAAAAGAATAATAGCATTACAAAAGTATATAATAATACTTTTAAATAAATTACAATTAGGGATGCCAGATGACCGTTTAAAAAATACAGGACATTTTTCTGTCGTGCTATTTTAACATTAAATGTCAGTGTCGGACCGTCGGTGACACAACATTTTTATGCCACCGACACTGATATTCACAAATTTCACATCTAGAGAAAATGGGACATAATATTGTTATATAATTATATTATAAATTAAAAATTCAGAATCACGATATTAAACATCTTTACTTAACCCTTTCGCGGACGCACTTTTTTAGTTTTTTTAGCAACAGACGTCATGCACAATTCGGGGACACTAAAGTTCTCGTGGGACACTAAATGCACACAATTCATATAAACTCATATATTTCGTGGCGTGTATAGCCGTCATGATTTTATCAAAATAAATTTTGACGTGTATACACGGCATGTCCCAACAGAACGCAGTAGTATGACGTGTATATACGTCATTGTCCATTAAAGGGTTAAAGTTAATCATTTGCACTATATATCATGATTATGATATATTAATTTTTTATATACTAATTTTTTATTCTAATTACTCTAGACAATAATGGCACAAATAATGTGTTATGATTCCGAATCGTTTTTCATCGTTTAAAGAGAATGGACTTCAATTTTATTCTGAACAATATCTAAAATTATCCTGGGTAAAAATAAAAAAAATTAATGATGGTTTTAAGGCAATTCATGGCGATACGTGGCAATAAATGTCAATAAATGTCAATAAATGTCAATATATGGCAATATATGGCAATACTTGGAAATATATGGCGATACATGGCAATATATAGAATACCTGGAAATAAATGACAATATATGGCAATACATGGCAGTACAAGGCAGTACATGGCAGTACATGGCAATACATGGCAATACATGACAATACATGGCAATATTCAATCTCACAAATCTAAGATAGTCTCTTGCTTTATTAAACACATTGAAGAATATATTTATAATATATTTATAATATTGCTTCAACAAAAATACATATTTACTTTCTTTGGGAATTTTTTAGTATATAAATGATTAAGTAAAATGTCCACTTCATTTAAACAAAAGTGTTAAAATATTTCACAATTTCATACATTTATTGTTAATTTTTTAAAATTTACGTAACAATGAAAGAATTTAATTCAAAGCTGTTAATCATTACTTAATTGATCAACAGATTTTTGGACAAAAACGACAAGACGGGATTTATATAAATGAGATCGACTTCATTTGCAAGCAGGAGTTATATTCTGCGCGAAATGTAAGTATTTTAGAATAAAAGACTTAAAAAAAGAATTTATTAATTGATTGTTTTTAGTTGAATAAAACATGTTACCCACTCTAATTTTGTCTTTTTAATAATTGTATTATGTAAACCAAGACATATAATTTGTGTTTTTATTTAAGTCGTTACAAACATTAACTTACAAACATTAAATAAATTATAAATAAATAAATTTATAAATAAATTTAATAATTTATGTTTGTCCACTTTATCATTGTCATTTTACAGCAAGAGATTTTATTTTTAATCAATGGTGACAATGAATAATAAAATATGTTTACTGAAATTAAATATATAAATATAATTAATTTTCTGATGATTTTATTATTATTTAATTTTAGATAGGAATTGTTAATTTCTCTCGTTCAAAAATTTATTTCTAAAATTATTCACTTTATATTGTCTTTGAAAAATTGTAAATTGCGTGCGTATAAAAAATAATCCAATTTAACAGGGATTTGTTAGTAATTAGAGTCATTAATAGATCATTATTAATTACAGTGCAGCCGAAATTAATATTCAATTATTAATGAATGGATTAACTAATTAATTAATTTTGTTTTACAGTTGCAACTTCCATGTCGCCCAACTTTCAGGGAAGCCGGTGTTAGAGATTACAGAGACGAAAAGAAAAAAGAAGTAAATTTTTATTTTATGTCAGTTAATTCTCTTTAAATAGAACAATGAGAAACTATTTATAAATTTTTTTTNCGATTGAGTATGTTGATATAAATAAAAAACAGAATATTAAGGCTTTTTGGAATAGTTTCGAAATCGTGCAAAGTACGTAGTATGTTTGTTAGTAAATCTCAAACGATTGTGTTCGGATCTCGTTTATCAATTCACATGTAATGGGTGTAATGCCACGTACATTGGAGAGATTTCCCGTCATCTCTGTACTCGAGTTCAAGAACACTGTCGACCGAAGAGAGTGTCCAATATTAAGGATCTTAATAAAGTCTGCATGAGAGAATTAAGAATGTCGGATTTTAAAATATTATCAAAAATTTTGATAATTGTTTTGAGCGTGTGATATGTGAAGCATTATTGATAAGAACTTTTAATCCTAAAATCAATGTGCAGAATGCAGTGAATACTTGTGTGTTGAATGATTTTAATTAAGTTTTTAATTATTTAAAATTGTTATTTATAATTTAAATATTTATAAATTTAATAATTTGTTTAAAAATTATCAATATTTAGTTATTCATCCTTAGTGAAATGTAAGTAACCTGATGATGATAGTGATGCTATCGAAATATATAGTGAAAAAGATGTACGAATGGCGATTTTTATTAATAAAGTCTTTGCCGTGTTTATTTAAGTATTTATTATAATTTATTATATTTTATTATATTTGATTATATTTGATTATAATCTATTATACTTTATTATAATTAATTATATATTATTATATTTTATTACATTTTATTATAATTTATTATAATTTATTATGTTTATTATTATGTTTGATGATTTACCTGATAAATATTTAAAGGCATTAATAACTGTCATTATAACTCTCAATATATATTTTTATAAAATAATTATATGGCTATTTGGGGACCCTAATATTTTTGTAGGAACTAACCAATCTAATAAAGTGATGATTTCTTAGTAGCAGCATTTATTATTTAAAACAATAAAGTGATAATTTAAGCCTTTTGCTGCGAATAATGTATTTAATGAAAAAGTTTCGACTATAAGATAGTCCTTGTCAATTGAAATTATTTAGAAATATTTTTTGAGTTTATTAATTATATTATATTGCAAAAAAATTTATATATATTAAAATCTAAAAATAATATTGTATTTATTGTATTTAATTCATTTTAATTAAAAAATAGAATTTGATTGATAATATTTTTCTATTAAGGACACATTGAGACATCATTGGGTACATAGGAAACGACAAGATGGAAAATGCAAACAGTGTGGTAAAGTTAGTAGTTTTTATTTATTAAATATTTCATTAAAATATATTATTTTATTTTTTTCTTAATCATTTTGTTACTCGTGTGTTGCTTATAATTTGAATTATTGTATAAACAAATGAGGAAAGTTTTCATGGAAACATTTGTTTATATTTCGCCTTTATGCCCGCATTTTTTGTTCGTTTAATATACTTTGTTTCAATAAGACATTTCTTTCGATATTGTTGTTTCTGAAGTTTTTGAAATATTTATGCAAGTCTCTTCAAAGCAGTTTAGTTTGTATTGAGACACACAAAAAATAGTTTACCTTGTTATTTCAGCAATAATTTAAACAAATAAAATAAATAAATAAATTTAAAACAATATAATAAATTACATTATAAATTAATAAATAGTAATATAGTAAAAAATATTTATAACAATAAAATTAAAAATATTATTATAATAAAAGAAAATATAATCTTGGCTAGATAAAGATCATGTTGATCAAGGCTATTGAAAATCGGCTGCTATTTATTGGGTTAGTATTTACAATTATTTGTAAATTAGTTACGTCGATTTAAATAAAAAAGTTCGTATTTTAATTAAAATTAAGAATGTAATTAATAATAATTTATTAATAATTACTAATAAAATAATCAATTTGAATGAAATAAAAATAAATGAAAAATAAATTATATTCTGGTAAATAAGATGATTAATTTGTCTTTCCTTTAAATTTTTTAAATGAACATATATTAAAACAAAGCAAAATTAATCTAATTATTTTCAGAATATAATTTATTTTCATTTATTTTAATTTCATTCAAATTGATTATTTTATTAGTAATTATTAATAATTTTCTTAATAAAGCTTTTTAACACTCAGCACAAATTTAAATGAAAGTAGTACAAAATAATTCATCAATATTTTAAATAAATGGCCAGTAATGTCAAGCTCTCTTTTTAATAAATATATTGGTATTTTTATTTAGTAAACCAAAATATGAATATTCAAGAAACACAAGGGAATAATACGCTTACTTAAATTTTTTATCTTTATCACGGGCTGGCTTTTCCATAGAGCTGAAACGTGCATTAGGAAACCAAATTAGCTACCTGTTCTCTGTTATAATTACTAGAATATTATATGATAATAATTAATATATTCGACATCTATTTTTTAAATTTTGCAATAAAATATACAATTTAAAAATATTTCTAAATATTTCTAATTTATTTTTTAAAATACTGACCGTTTATTATAAAAAGTACTGATCAAATAAATAAAAGTATTGAAAATTTTGAGTCTGTATACTATTTTACTTTGTTTTATTATAAGCTTTATTTTATATGAGAAAGTTAAAAATACAAAAAAATACAACACAAAACAAACAATACATATTGAATAATATTGAATAATAATGAATAATAATAATAATAATAATAATAATAATAATAATAATAATAATAATAATAATAATAATAATAATAATAATAATAATAATTGTTTTCGTCTATGACAAATCAGAAGAATTTCTTTGTAATTAATCGTATCACACGCTTTATTTGTACACAACCATTGTTTGTTAAACCATTTAACGTGTCCAATAACTTGAGATTGAGCCATGATTGAATTGGAAACATTGGATAATTGTTCAACACTTTGGCTAATAAACATTTGAGTTGTGTTGATTTTTAAGAGCTCGATTAAATAGAATATCATATTCATAAGTTAGCAAGCTTATCTTTTTATCGCTAATGTCATAAATGGTTTCAGATAATTTACGAATACTTTTAAATTTTTGGGAAAATTTCATAAAAATATCTTGGAGTTCCTCTTCTGTCATTTCATGATTTACAGAAATTAAATCGTTGATTTCCAATCGTTTTGATAAACTTCCATTAATCATTTGCAACGATCTTGTTGAGCCACGATCACATGGACAATTTTCACTGCTGTAAAGACATCTCTTCGCGCAACAGATACAAAACGCATGTCTACAACTTTTAAATATTACCTTCGCTATATTGCTCATTGAAATACGACATATCAAACATTCATTATCTTCCATATTTAACAACAGCCGAGAATTCAAATTTTCCACATAAAAAATCTCTTTTAAACAATTTCTCTTTCAGCAGAGAACTAATCAATTACATTTTTCTAGAATTTAAAAATCAATTTCCAACTATAATTAAAAAAATAGAACAACCTACTTCTCGCGTCTGTGTGCGCACACTAACAAGATTCGGTCTAATCATACCGCGCACACAGACGCGATACAAAAACCACCAAACAAACTGCCAGTCAGAGGTAAATGACATTCCCCCTCTGACTGGTCGAAACAAATAATAATGAAAAAGATAATTTAGTAAACATGGTACATTATATGAAAATAATTTGAAAATAATTTTTATTATTATTATCAGGGCTAATTTGAGCCCTTCTGAGGCATTTGCAATAACCCAACGATGGTGTACATCTACTTTTTCATTGTCTACAGAAAATAAATTGACAAAGCATAAAAATTCAGAAAATATAAATTTAACTTATATTATAATTTTATTTAAAAGCTATATAACTAGTATGTTATTCAACTAAATATATTGGAAGTATAATACGAAGGGGTAAAAATATTTAAATTTTCATTGTTTTAACTAAATTATATGTTTACTCTAAGAACTTATGTTATTTTTATATTTTTTATATTTGTTAAATTGAATTAATTAATATTAAGTATATTTTTATTTCATGACACGTAATTTTTCGATTCCCCAAAATTAGCCCAATGGAAACCTATGACCAAATTTTACTGTTGAAAATCGAAATTTCTATGATCATAAACGTTGTTCAAATTATCCTAATGAAAATCTTTCTGTTTCCATGACCACAAAACTGCAAGTATTGCATACATAACTTTTTTCTGTAATTTTCTGAAATGAAATAATTTTACTATTTTAAAAATTATATTTGATTAAGTAATTGTGACTATAATGAACTTTCTGTTTGTGATAAGAAATAATAGTATAATAGAGTAAATTCTTGATAACTGTCATACTTGATAAGTATCAAACTCAATAGCTATTTTGCTGCATAAATAAATCCTTTAAAAATGTATCGACAATTGATTCATTAAAATTCGAGAACTGTCACTCCCTAGTTTGCTTCCTTATTGATTTTAAAAGATATTGATTTACTCCTTAGGACACTTATCGAAAATTTGCTGTATTTAGGAAAAAGATTAACTGTCATTATGTATTTATTGCGTAAAGGTGTTTATAAAATATAACCAATAATGACAAAAATTACAAAATCAATTAATTAAAAATATTATTTTATTTTAACTATAATTTATTCTTTTAAAAATAGCACTTTCCAAGTATTAAGTTTACAATTTAATATTCACAAATGGTAATTTTTCTTTTACAAAAGATATTATACTTACAAAAATTATTGAACTCGAGTGCAGAAATAACTGACAGGTTCTTCATTATATGTGACATTACCCATTACAGGAAAAATGAAGAAAAAGATCAAATTATAATAGTAATTATATAATAATTAATGATTATAATAATTATGTAACGAGTATATAATAATCTTTATTATCTTTATTAATATGCAACTATTTAAATTTTAAAACATCCAAAATATACATGTTTACAGCATTTTCGGATCCAACGATCTTATCAATAACACTTTACAAATAACACGTTACCAATAATTATCAACATTTTTAAATAATAGTTTAAAATCAGACTTACCAATTTTCCCCCTCTATTTCTTATTGTGCTCACTAATATTGGCCAATCTTTTCGGTTGACAGTGTACAAAGATGATGGTAGTCTCTTCAATGTACATGACTCAGAATCATTTACATGTAAATAATATTATTGTTAACGGTAAATTTAAGTTATTCTATAATTTTTAAAATCACTCTTATTAAGATTGTATTTATTAGAAAATTTTTGAGTATGAATCAGTAAAGATATCGATGTTTTTTTGATATTCACGAATTTTCCGCACAGCCTTTTTCAAGTGATTTTTCACTTAACATACATGTAAATGATTTAATTATAAGAAAGTGGCACATACAAAATGAAGTGAATATTTTTGTTTTAAATGTTTTTAAATAGTATTTTATAAATTTTATTTATGGATTGTTGCTGTTAAAATATTAAATTATTAAATTAGATGATTTTAAATTTCAATATTTTAAATTTTGTTTCTAATTGCTACATATTTAAAAATGATTTATTATTTAAATTATTATTTTTATAATTTTTAAGAATAAAATATTTTTATTAAAATTTTAATATAATTATTATAATTAAAAAATTTTTTTCAAAATTCTATAATTTCTATAGTTATTAAATCCTACCTGATGATAACAGGAAACTGTTGAAATATTGATATATATACATTGATATTTTCATTCATTTTTTGAAAAAGCAGTGCCGAAAATTCTATAATATCAAATAAAAATTCACGGTCAATTTTTTAAACAATACTATCTCAATTGAAATGAAATCAGAGGTGAAAATTTAAAAAATTTCTTATAATATTTTACGTATGGACATTATTTTTGGCTTTTGATTTTTGATTTTCGAAAATACTTATTTTGATTTTTTATAGGAATTTTCTTTTTTAAACGATATAATATTTGTTATTTAAAGAATTAATTGACAGAACAATTCCATACTTGAACACGTGTCTTTTGGATAAAATATCTTTTGTCATATTCCTAAAGATTTATCTATAGTATTAATAAATTTTCTTTGATAATTTCATAATGAGTTTTATTATTATTATTATTATTATTATTATTATTATTATTATTATTATTATTATTATTATTATTATTATTATTATTATTATTATTATTATTATTATTATTATTATTATTATTATTATTATTATTATTATTATTATTATTTTCAATTTCATATTGCCAATGAAAATTTAAAAATTCCAATTAATGGACTTGAATAAGATATGGGACCCCCAAGTGCTAGAACAATTTTTATTCATACGAATATTTAATTAAAATATAGAGAAAATTAATATTATTAATTAAAATATAAATATGTAACTTCCTGAATCAGAAATTTGTTGTTGATAAATGACAGAAGTGATTTGGTCAAAGTAGTGTTTACATTGCTTTTAATTGAGATTTCGCCGAACGATTAGCGGAGTTTCTCTTGAAATATTAAATTTTTTTAGTCTACTTTATATTTTTTTCAGTGATTTCAACTGGCATATTTGTTGTCTTGATTTTCTAAAATTTTTACCATTGAGTTCAAATACCTTTTTTATTGCTTTTTTATAACTAATACATTAGGTTAGGCTGGATTTTCACTGATCCCGCCGAACCAGATTGATCTCAATTACCTGATATCCATTGTTATACAATAATCCTTTCGTTTACAGTATCAGTATACTTCTTGTCTGTAACCTTTCTACGCGCAACCTTTCAGTGTACTTTGTTACATTGTTTAACTTTTTATTATTTATTCCATATACTTGTCATTATATAGATATTCAAGGTTTATTCTGAAAACTAACTTATTTTTGACATTTTATCTCGTCGACTGACTTTTAGTCTTCAGTTGAACGAATGTTATTATATTTTCACCATATTTGCTAATTGTAAGTACAAATATCATCAATTTAATAAACTTTTAAAATTGGTCAAATCATGATTTTACCTTTTCGTTATTATTATCTCTTGGGGTACAAAAAAATTAAAATATAAGCATTACGAGAAAATACAAATAAATTAATTTCAAGTGTTTGAATTGCAATACACTATCTCCAAATTTAACTTGCTATAACCAGAAAAAATCAACATTTCCAAATTGAATCTGCTATAAGCATTCATGTGACATGGGTTAGATGATTAAGTTGCAAATGAATTAGACGAGTTAAAGAGCGTGTTTAATTATACTTTTGTGTATTGAATTATTCACGTGCTTTTGACTGTATCCCACAAATATGTATGTATGTATGCAAAGAGCAATGTTCGTTTTTTTGGTCTAGATCATTAGATCAAAATCACTTGAAAAAACAGTGCCAAATATTCGTGAATATCAAAAAACATCGATATCTTTACTAATTTATAGTCAAGCTTTTCAATAAATACAATGTCAATTGAAAAGAAATCAGCGGTGAAAATTGAAAAAAGTTCTTATAAAGTTATATATATATATATATATATATATATATATATATATATATATATATATATATATATATATATATATATATATGTGTGTGTGTGTGTGTGTGTAATAATAAAGATTGACAAGGACTATCTTATAGTCGAAAATATTTTCATTAAATAGATAGATAGATAGATATATGCAATAGGTGTACACACCAACAACTATTATAGGTAATGTCATAGGTAATGAAACACACAATCTAGGGACATGCAGTTAAATTCACAAGGAAACAACATAAGTTGATATTAAATATACCAGATACTATTAACACCCTGTTATTGTTCTATTTCATATAACTAAACACAATGAATTCTTTTAAGTAGTGAGAATTTACAATTGAATATAAATTCACTATTTAGTAAGTCAGAGTCTCGTTCGTGATCGGAAATTTTCTAATAAATCGCTCCCAGTCATCTTGGATTTTTAACGGAATATAAAAATTAATTTAAAAATAACTATTGTTTATAAGAACGATATTTAAAATGTTCCCATGGGAGAGAGAAAGCCAATGTTATCTTTTCATGAAACACCGTCTGAAAAAAACTTTATATCTATAGTCATTATTAAGTCAGCAAACTGTTGAATTTCGATGCAAATTTTGGCAAATGGACTTTTATTATCTATGATAAAGAAATGTTAAGTAGTTCCCAGAGACCCCTTGTTTCTTAGAACATTAAAACAACCGATTAATATCATTAGGAATGTCAAACAACAAGGATAAGTGTTTCCAATTTGTTTATTCACATTCCGAATTTTCTTCATGAATAAAAATTATTATATACAATAATGGACATTTGCCCCTAATTTGTTTCATAGGAATTTCGGAAATCAAGATAAATTTAATTCAGATCTTTATTTAGATCTTTTTATCAAACTTTATTTCCCTAATATAATGCTTATTTTTGATGAAATATGTAAAATGAAATAACAACATTTGTCTTATTAAACAAACTTTCACTTTTAATTCTCCATTTTATAATTTTCTTTCCATGAAAATATTGGTAGAGGTGAAATGACAGAAATGACAGTTTTACTATTATTTTATTCTCTTCAATTCAAAGTGGAGCACTAAATTCATTAATATAACACATTATTATGTCCGTTTATCAATAGAAGTCCAGTGGTTCATATTCCACCCTCTCGTTATTATTATTATATTATGCTTGATATACTTCTCCATGTTTACATGGTGGAGTCTGTTGCCTTCGGTCTGTACGATAATGAAGCAAAGTAAGTTTTGGCTATTTTTTAGATTCGAACAGCATAATTTGCAGTTCAAATCCAAAAATTTATATCAAAATAAAATATTATATGAAAACAAAAGTTTTCGATAACTTATTACATTATTATTGGTAAGACACCAATTTTAGTGAGCACAATAGAGGCTGAGTAAAATAGACATGTCTGATTTTAAAATTTTATTGATAATTTTTAATAATTATTGATAACGTGTAATATGTGAATCTCAGTTGATAAGATCATTTGATCCCAAAATTAATGTGCAAAATGTTTGGAACACATTTGTGTTTTGAAATTTTTAAAATATTTTCGATGGAAAATTATTGGTGGATTATTGGTGCCGTTTTCAAATGTATTTAATGGTTAATTTACTAGATTAAATAACTGTTTAAAAATTTTTTTTTAATTTGTTTATTAAATCTATAATATTTATAGTTTTTTCTATCCAACCTGATAGTGACAGGTAAACTGTAGAAATATATCGTAAAACGTGGATTTCAATGGCGTTTTTTAATAATTATTAAATTATATTTATTACATTATCATTACACGTCAACATTAATTTGTATGACAAGAGATCAACAAATATTTTAAGGATAATTACGAGTTTTTAGCACAGTCTTTATCAGTTGTTGATAACATAAACTCTAACAAATTAAATGAGTTATCAAAACAATATCTCTACTTACTATAGGGATATAATTTAAAAGGGTCTATGATATGGATATGGACCGTAAACAAAATTAATATTAAACATGTATAACATACACAAACTTTTTAATAAAAAGTGTTTATCAGGTCAGGAGTACTTATTATAGTATATATAAAGATGATTTTAATGAAATATGTTCAAAAAGGAACAAATTTTATGTCAATTTATTTTCTGAAATAGATGGAATTTCATTTTAAAATGTTTTTAAAAATCTTAACAAAACATGAAAACAACAGTTGAAAATAATTCTCCGGTTCACATAATTGGTGTTGTTATTAATTTTAATCTATAATATTTATAAAAATATTAAACATATGAAAAATAAAAATATCAAAATTATAAAAATATTAAAATTTTGAATGAAAGAATACTAATTAATTTTTCCTAAAAAGGTTTTTGGTTTTCGGATGACTTACTGAATACAATTAACTTTATTACAGAAAAACTTTGACATCCATTTGCAAAAAAATATTGTAAACTCATCATAACTTATATTTGAAGCAAATTACAGTTTTAAATAATAAATAATTAAAATTTTCATTAATAGAACAATAATTTTTTATTTTTCTTTTCAGTCTTTCCAAAGTAAATTCACCATCAACAGTAAGGTATGATATTTATTTTTAATTTTGTTTTTGTTTGTTTATGGAATTATTTTGATTGGAATAGGAAATTGTTGCTGTTCAGTGTAGTTGGTGTAAATCTCCATATCACAACAAAACTTTATGCTTTGCCACGTCTCTGTTAACAGAAGAATGTTCAAGAGGTCAACACTACGACAGCATTATCCCCCCATCATGGATAATAAAAATGGCAACGAAGGTTAATAAAGTTTATTCAGTTTTAAAATGTTTATTTCCATTCATTCTTATATCGGGGTATATAATACGTGTTTATTCTCATTGATACTGTTGGAACCAAAGGTGATATTTGTTTTTGCATACGATCAGCAATACCAGGATACATTGTCGAACCACTTGATAAGATCGTATTCCTATATAAATCTTTACGAATATCTACATTGCATTTTATCATGATATTATAAGTCGCATCATGAATACCAACAGTTTCCTTTCCAAAGAATGATTCCTGGAACAAAAGCTTCTGGACATCTTAATCCTTCATATCCAATGGTAATAACTTGATAATCTGGTAATTCATAACTCTTTTAAAGTAACGATAAAAAATAGAAGTTTGCATTTCTTGTTCTTTAATATATCGAACAATTTCTCTTTCGACAGTAGTTGTAAAACTGTATTCTCTGTCTGTCATAATTTTCATTAGATAATCATTTAAGTCTTTTTCCGCTAAATCGATTCTACAAATACCATGAGATAAAGCATATCCTTCATAAATTGGCATCGTATTTGGTACACCATCACTCAAATCTTTCATAGGCTGACCTTCATCATCTCAAATGAATCCTTATCCATTATCAATAACCAAAGCGACATCCTTTTTCATCCTCGTTTTAACAAAATATTTGAAAGTAAAAGAAATGAAATTCACTAATCGAAAAATTTTATTTTTAAAAACTCACAAAATCCAACAAATCCGAATTCCCGAAAAAAATAATTTCCAATTCCAACTGATAAGTGAAAAACTAATTATCATTACAAAAAACCTTCAATTTTCATTGTGTGCACACAGACGCGAATAGTTGGAATTAACCACTATTATATTATTTTTTTCTAAAAAATTGGTTTGTTCGACATTTTTCATTGATTATTAAAAAGTTATTTTAAGAATAAGTCTGACGTAACTGGCGATTGCGCAAAACATTGAAATATTAATGGTATCTCAGAAACAACTAAATTTTTATGAGTGATTGTGAAAGTCATGTCCAGAAATGTTGACATTAAACATTCGACGATATAATGGACACGAATCAAAGAAAGCAGAGAACTGACAAAAAGGCTTTGAAGAATGGTTTTT
Organism: Schmidtea polychroa; assembly: GCA_959609185.1. Taxonomy (NCBI): domain Eukaryota; kingdom Metazoa; phylum Platyhelminthes; order Tricladida; family Dugesiidae; genus Schmidtea; species Schmidtea polychroa. The sequence continues at coordinate 4,666 of CAUHTR010001062.1, read as the reverse complement.
GACCAATGGATAACAGCTGCCAAGTACATTTGGTGTCTAGGCGGGAGAAAAAAGACATTGTACAATACTTTATTGCAAAAAACATGAAATTTATGATTGTGAGAACTCATATTAACAAAACCTGAAACAAAGATTGCATAAACAAACACACTAGAAAGAAATTTTAAAAGTAATGAATTTGGGAATCAAAAAGTTGAATATGTTAAACGAACATATGGAAATATGACAGAAAGAAGATAAATGAATGTTCGGGACAAAATGATTTTCTTCACAGCAGACAGGCGCAGATCCTTTAGAACCATTAAGACTCTTTATTTTTATTGTTCATAAGATACCCTTCATAGTCTATGAAGTTAGTGAGGAATTACAATTATTTTATAGTTTGTTGATGTGAAAGATTTTTCAATGATGGCTTTTTGATAGCAGCATTAATTAAATGATAAACAAGTAAATAGATATTTAATGAAAGACTTTTCGATTATTAGGTAATCCTTTTCAATTTTTCAAAATTAAGCTGTTTCAATTTTCAAATGCTTTTCTGATATTTTTAGAATTGTCAACTTTTCCCTCAATATTATCAGTTTAATTTGATTGTTTGTTTTTAGAATAATTTCAAATCTTCGGTTAGGAAATCTCGGAGTCCAGATACAATGACCCGATCTACTTTACCTCAAGATTCAACTTTCATTCCAAAATCAGCTAACCCAGACAACATATCTCGTGCATCAAAATTACCAAATGACGACAACATTTCCGAGCATATCACTATGATTAAGAGTATCTCGTTGCAATCTACATTCGGAATTACTAACCATATTCCTTTTGTCATTAAACCAATTCCCAATAGCCCCCCTTCTAAACCTTTGCTTGTATTTCTTAATCCAAAATCCGGAGGAAATGCGGGAGCAAAGCTAATGAGAAAATTCCAATGGTTACTTAATCCTCGACAAGTTTTTGATATTACCGATCGTGGGCCTCGACTTGGGTATGTTATTATCATGTTTCATTATTGTTATAATAATTATTTTTTATTTAAACTTTAAAATTACTAGTCAATTAACGGAATTATTTATAAAAAAGTAATTCAAATGAATAACTATGAAATCCATTTCAGTTGTGTTTATTCATAAAACAAAATTCATAAAACAATCTTTCTCCCTCTTTCCTCTTTGACTAGATTTTTCTTCTCACATGATGTTTCTATATATATATTATAAGAACTTTTTTTAATTTTCACCAATGATTTCTTTTCAATTGACATTGTATTTATTAAAATGCTTAACTATAATCAGTAAATATATCGATGTTTTTAATATATTTACTGATTCATATTCTTCAAGTTTTTTAATAAATTATTATTTTTATTATTATTGTTTCGACCAGTCAGTGGAGGAATGACTTCTCCCTCTGACTGGCTGTATGAATTCGGCCTCGCGTCTGTATGTGATTGTGATGGTTATTGTGTCAAGTACACAGACGCGGACGGGGTCGTTTTTATCGCGTCTGCGTGCGCATGGTTATTAAAATTGTTTTCGTGTTGGTGTGCGCACACAGACGCGGAATGCACCTAAATCCGAAAGTTAAAAGTTAAAAGTTTCTATAATCTAAAAAAAATCGATAAAAGTATAATATAGGAACACACAAACTTACCTGTGTGCAAAAATCTAATGTTCCGAAAGTTAAAAGTTTTACTATAGGAATTGAGAAAGTGACAGAAAAATAATTTTACATACAAACACAGCACACAATATAAAATACACGCAAATAAAAAAAATAATAATTTCATAGAATTACATAAAATGACAAAATTCGCCATATAAATGAGCTGGAGAACGAAAATTACAAAAACTTTCCAACAGCGACAGAAACAATAATAGACTCCACGTACATGGATATACGATGGATTCCTTTCAATCGGTGGATGAAGCAATTAGGATCACGGACGAAATAATTTATATCTGTAGCGAACAAGTGGCTCACAAATGAAAAAAGGTGCTAGAAACGATTCCTATGGAAAGGAGATCAAAGCTCTTAAGATTGAACGATGAAAACAAGGTAGCAGTAAAAACTTTTGGGCTTGTTTGGATTGCGGCAGAGAATAAATACGACGTCAAACTTCCAACTTGAGTTGTTTTTGAGTTGTTTAGCGAGGGTCTTTGACCCTTTGGGATTAGCAGGAAGTTTTCTCATTGGAGGTAAATTGTTTGAATTGGGATGATTTGTTGCCACAGGGTTATTGAGAAAGGTCAAAAGCTGGTTGAAGGAATTTGTGGTTTTAAATGAAGTCAGGTGCGAAAGATGTATAATTAAAGACGCGAGTAATGAGTCAAAGATTGACATATTTGTAAACGCTTCAAAATGCGCATATGGGGCCGTAGTGTCAGAGATAATGTAGCGGGAAGGGTAAGAACAAACCTAATTGCAGCTAAATCCAGAGTAGCGCCGATCAAGGTAGTGATCATTCCACGACTGGAACTATTGGCAGCGGAACTGGGAGTGAGAGTGAGACTTAAAATATTACAATGTTTGAAGACAAATATCCAAGATATCATCTTCTGGACGGATAGTGAAGATGTCTTATATTGGATAACGCAGTTTGGTCGTAATTGCAAGGTATTTGTGGCGAACAGAATCGCAAAAATTAAACGTTCTACAAGGAGCTAACAGTGGAGGCATGTACCAACGAAGGTGAACTTCGCAGATCTGCTCTTAAGGGGAATGAGCGCAGAGGAACTCAGAAACTCAAAGTTGTGGTTTGAAGGACCAGCGTTCCTACAATGGGAGTAGGAGAGTTAGTGAAAGTGGAAAAGCAAGCGGTTGCAAGAGGTTAAGAATCAGAGCTGGACACAGAGTTCTTTCCTTGCGGTGACAAAGGAGGAAACAGGGCCAATTTGGAAGACAAATTGCTTAGAACTGAGGACCTATTCTAATTGGAGAAGACTGGTTCGTTCAAGACCAGATTTGTTGAGCAGATTTGTTGAGAATATTAAACAAGAAAAGACTAAAAAGCAAAATGGAGAATATGCTGGAGGAATGTTTGAAACAAAAGGGAATTATTTTATAACTTTAACTTGAGAACTAAATTCAAGTATCAATACTTATTGTAATGATTAAAATTATTCATTTTGTTTAAACAAAAAACAACGAAAAGTTCTTCCTTTGTCAAAAGATCAAAAGAGAGCACGATCAAATATTTTCTAAAGACTCCTGCAAGACTTTAATATTTTAAAAAAATTAATTTTTATAAACAAAAACAATTTTTCTTAAATGTACCAGACGGGCGTCTTTCATGTTTATGATGCATGAAAAAAAAAAAACAAATGTCAGAAATTAATATTCTAAAATTTAATTAATTTGAAAGCCATTACCAACAGAAATAAAAATTTGTTTCAATTTATTTATTTATTTTGCGCTACCAGTTCGAGATTTTGAACAGACATTACACCAGGATAATCTACTTTGACCTTTGCAGTTGGGTGCTAGAATATACATTTATGATTTATCATAGCTTCTATTCTACGTATGAACGCATTTTCATGGTATAGAAATAAATTTTATGTATTATATATAAACCCTGTATCATTTATTTATTTTCCAAATGCTTTTAAAATATATAAGAGCCCGATTGGTAATTACCTTAACAGGGATATGTGTTACCTTTCAGGTTAAACTTAAGGTCATTCATATAAACTATTGTAAACGGCTGATCTAATTAAATCAAACTTTATTACCCGATTTCGCCTGGGATAGATTCCAATTCATTCTTTATTCTTTTTAATTAATTTTATTTATTACGTTACTCTAAATTTAATCCAATACTTCGCTATATACAATATTTATAGTATCGTGTTGTTCATTGAGAATGATGTTGAAGAGTCCATCACCCTTAAAATAGCCACATCTATCAAATTCCAACTTGTAACTGTGAGCGCCAAAAAAAAGTCGAAAGTTGACAATAGGAGAGTTGACCTAGTAACAGCCAGAGTAACATGTGTAAATGTCACTTCACTACTGTTCACTGTTTGCGAGGAGTTCTTATGCCATTTTCTTATGTATTTCCTATTTTTTACTATAGATATTTTAGTATCATATTATGTTTGAAAAAAAAATCTTAAAAAATGCTTATAACTTTATTTCAAAATGAATATTATTTTACAATTTCTATTAGATGTTATCTTAATTTCGGCCGAAGCCGTAAAGTTATTTATTTATTTATTTATTTATATATTAATTAATTAAATTTAATTATTATAAATTCATATTCAATATTATTACTTAATAGATAATTTTGATTTTGTTCTCACTGATATGTAATATTATTAAAATTTTCCTTATTCTTATATCTTTGATTTTTTTTAAATAGTTGTGTAAATCTCATGATAAGATTTTATATGTAATTTCATATAATTTATACAGATATTTTATTCAACATAATTATCCTCTATTACGATAATTAAATATAAAATACGCGTGACACTGTAAAAGTTCTAGAGAAATAAATTGATTTAACTTGATAAATTTCAGGATAATTATTATATAATATAAGTAAAACATTTTAATATTTTGGTCATCTTTGATCTGTTCTTTTATACTCTCTATATTAACTTCACTTTGTATTTTTGTATGAGCTACGCAAATCTTGCGACGGCAAATTAACCCACTTCCC
>CAUHTR010001061.1:0-91184 GCA_959609185.1 Schmidtea polychroa | reverse complement strand
AGCTCGAGCTTTTCAAAATCATAAAAAGGCAGCACCTCTAACTGGTTCTACTATATTACTGTAGATGAACATTTGCTGATAATGTTTAAGGATTTTCGGTTTGTTTGTTCCTTCACAAATTTGTTCATTTTGTGTACATGTTTGTTTAGACAACACTAATGTTTTTGTCAAATTCAAGTCAAATTTAATTTTACTAAGATTCGAATTTATACTTATTAGAATTCTCATCCGTTAGAACATTAATATCCGTTTTCAAATCACTTAATAATTCCATAAATTTTATTTAATAAATAATTCACTTAAAAACTTGTCTCTTCTCATTTTTGTTATTTAAAAAAATTTCAGTTTTTCTTAAAATATTTTTTGATAAAAATATTTTTTAAAAATGATAAATTTCGATCTTCTTTTTAAAATATTTTTCAATAAAAATATATTTTAAATTTAACAAAATTTCTAATTAATCTTTAAGAATCTTTCAACTTCCTCATAATACAAAATCTAAATACTTTATTTTTTTGAAGCTCGAAAACTGTTAAAATGTCGCTAAAATTTTCTGCTAAATAACTTTGTAATTGTTCGAGTTCTGTAATATCTAAATAATTTTTAAGAGTATATGCATGCTCAGTTGTTTCATTGTATAGCATTCATTGCATTCAATTAATTTACCAGAATCATCTTTTATATTTATTTCTATATTGTTTATACAGGATATTGAAAGAGGTAAATACGTGGGATTTGCTACATTGAGAATCTATACACTAGAATCGCCAACAATGACGGGTTCAATGACATTATTGTAAATGAACTTTAAGTATTTGGGGAATTGTGTACCTTCATTAGTTTTACCATCTTTAACATACATATTTTTGGGTAATCCCAAAGTAGTTTTCAAGTTATTATCAAAATGGACACTTGAGATTGTGTCTTTAATTTAAAATTTTTTATTTTTCACAAGCTCAACTGATTCGAAAATCATTGCACAATTTTCCAATAAATAAGTTTGTAATTGATCTATTTCTGTTATATATAAATCGTGTAAAGGTTTCTTCATTATAACCCGTTATTATCATCAGAATTATTTTTTTTTCAGTTTCGAATGAAGGAATTGGTATTATACATTGATTAGTATTGATTTTGTTATATAAATTTGAGAAACTAAATCTATTCGCATTTTCAATTGTCTCAAATGTAATACTGAATAATGCAGACTTTGAGGTAACATAAAATTTATTATCATGATGACTTATTTCATTGGCGTCATAAGCCATTTGAGTTACTGAAAAATATTTTTTTTTGTTATGGATGAAAATTATTTTATTTTCTTTAATCAGTTCAGGCTTTGTGTATGCAATTGTAGATTTACTGTAAAATGAAAAGAGTTTATACACAAAGATGAAATCCAGCAAAGCAACTTCCCAGTCACTATCTAAATAAATCGCATTTTGAAGTTCAACTATGAATTTGCTGGCTTGATTGTTTGGATGATTTAATGGACAACTATTACTCGGTAAAATAGTATAGAAATTCACTTTACTAGGTGTTTTGCGGATATCTATTACGGGTTTTGATATAAATGCCATTTGACATAGTATTGTTTATCCTTATCAAACTTTTTAGTTTTCAATATTTTTTGAATTCTAAATACTTTGGGGGAGGAATGACTTGAATTTCTTGCTCATAAAATTTCACTTGTACAATATTTTGATTATAGTCTTTGATGACATACATTAAAGGATTCTCTTTAGTATTTATTTTCGAAATTACAAAAACTTCATCACTCCAATTTGTATCAAAATTTCTAATAAATGGTGATGCACTAATTTTACTAATTCTAACAATGTCACCGACTTTATATTTAAGTTTTGTAATTTTTTCGGCTTTGTTAAAAGTTACTGATGTTTCTGATGTGATGTGAACCGGATAAGCATCCATTGTTTATGATCGACGTCCTATTATTGCACCTAATAATGATATTGCTAAAGATATCAATGCACCAATAAAACCCCCTTGTTGTTTATATATAATTTTTTTCATTTACTTACGATTTTTATTATTTATTAATGATAACAAAGGTTTCCTATGTTTACTAAATATATATATATATATATATATATATATATATATATATATATATATATATATATATATAATATATATATATATATATATAATATATATATATAATAACTCCCGCGTGTGTAATGTATGGTTTAATTATTAACATATACTTAAACTTTAATATATCATAAAGTATATGTTTGACGGTTTTTGACCCTTTGAAGGTTGAGGACAAACCGTAGACCTTCGAGAGTATTACCATTGGATAGAGCTCTTCAAGACATTTCAAATGATACCCTTGGTCGAAGGTCTGACTTTATTTGACCCTTTAAAATTTAAATTTAAAAAATGAGTCACCCCAATGAGTCACCATATGATTCATAAAATTAAAAAAAGAAAAACCCTCCAACGGGGGTATGACTTTGTTACGTGAAACGATGAGTCATATGTCTTTGTTCCCGGCTCCTCATCCTACCTACTGTAATAAATTAAAAATAGTAACTCATACGAAGTGAGCATCTATGTGATTGTGACTTTTACTGTTGGTAAGTTTATAAGGCTAGGCATCAATTCTCCATGAGTTATGTGGAATAAACCGAAGTCTGCCACCATCTGCGGAATATAATTTTGAAATTTAAAAATAATAAAGAAAATAATAAAGAACATACTAAAGAAAATACGCCATGTTATAATCCTATCTAACTTTTACTGCTCTTATGTTGTCTTAAATAAATAAAATTGAAAAAATTGATTTTTATGATTATATTTTAAGGGAATTTTAATTTATTTGTTTAAAATAACTCTAATTTTATAAAAAATATTTACATTAAAAAATTTCATCAAAATGTGGAATCAAAATTACCACCTCTATTCCAATTATATCGAAAAGCGTAAAAATATTTATATATAAAAATTTATTTATTAAATATGAAATTATTCTTTCTGGTCATGTTCATCTGGTAGAACCGGACTGGAGATAAAGGCATCAATAAGATAATTTGTGTGCTGATCGTAGTCAGGATAATAATTTTTAGAACTTTTCCCATTCCATGATTTAAAATTGTTCCTTTTATGAAAACATTTACTTTTTGAAGAATCTTTGGTAGTGTTTGATGCAGGCTTATAACGCCTGTTTGAAGTTTCATCTTTAGGTAAAGATAAAGTGTTGAAAAGCACAGGTTTGTAGTTACAGTTCACTTTTGAAGAATTGAATGAACTTTCTTCCGAAATTGCATAAGAATTGCCTTGAGTTTTATTGGAAAAAACTGGCGAAGTTGAGTTGCTATGAAAGACAAATTTATTAATAAATTTGTTAGTTGCGTGAGCTCCAACAATCGTTCCCATAAAACCACTTGTTAATGCTGCTATAGATTTTAAAGGATTATTCGTATGACATTTGTTGATCGGCGTAACTTAATAGGAAATATTTGTATAATAAATGAGAATAAAATTCTTTTCATTAACTTATAAAATTGTAGTTGTACGACAGTGGCGGAACTTCAAAATTTGGGTCCCCCGCGCAATGTAAAATATTTCCACTTAAATTTTTCGGTTAAAGTTTAATACATAGTTATTCACAGCAGCCGCTATTCAATGATAGTTTTATGTTTGTAGGCAAATATAACTGCGGGAAAAAAGTTTCAGAAAATGATTGTAAATATTTTTTTAGTAATAATTTTGGGCCCCTATAGCTGGTGGGCCCCCGCAACGCAGGGTCCTGCGTCCACTAGTTACGCCACTTTTGTACGATCAACAGAAAATTTGTTAAATAAAGAAAATTGACATTCAGGTACATTTAATTACAAATTATGTCATCAATATAAAAATAGCCAATTTAAACAAAGTTATATAATTGCCAAATAATTAATTAAATTTTCATCCTTTAAAATAAACCACTAATAAATGCATATTAATTTAAAAAACAATGTATATTAAAAAAAATATCATATCAAAAAATTTAAAATTAATATTGCTAAACAACATTTAATATTTGTTATTTCTCTTATTAATAAATTATTATACATTTAAAATATTTATTTTTATAAACACATTGTTAATTAATAGTTATTATGCTTCTTTTGGCAAAAATAGTTTTTCAACCGACGGATTGAAAATATTATAATAATAATAATAATATAATAAACAGTACAAGCTTTGTGATACCCAGTGCAAATCCCAATAGTAGACTAGTTTCGAGCTTTTGGCTCTCATCAGTACTATGCGGGAGACACGAAGATTTCTCTTCGCGCCAGGTAATAATAATAATAATAATAATAATAATAATAATAATAATAATAATAATAATAATAATAATAATAATAGTTATAATGATAATAAAATAATAATAATAAAAATAACATATAATAATAATACTAATAACATAATTTGTGAAAAGATCTTTTAATGGAAAAAGTTTACTATATTCCGAATTTTCCGAAAATAAGCCCATGGGTTTCAGTTCTATTTATTAATTAATATTAAATTATGAACATTTACTTATGAACATTTACATTTACTTTTATAATCTTTATTAAATAAAAGATGTTACATATGTAAAATTTCTAAGCAAACTTTGACATTATTAATAAATTCCTACATTGTAGATTAAATGTAAGCTTAGTTTAAATTCAAAAGCTTATACTTACATTTTGGTTTGCATTTCTGAATGAGATCCGGAGAAGCACCAGCTCGAATACATAATTCTTCTAATACAATACAATGCTTCTAAATATTAAAGACATTTTCAAATTTAAATTTTGAATTGCAAAGTTTAATATTATTAAAAATAATGATGGTAATAATGATGTTGTTAATAATTATTATTATGTTATTATTATTAAATTAATATTATTATTATTATTATTATTATTATTATTATTATTATTATTATTATTATTATTATTATTATTATTATTATTATTATTATTATTATTATTATTATTATTATTATTATTATTATTATTATTATTATTATTATTATTATTATTATTATTATTATTATTATTATTATTATTATTATTATTATTATTATTATTATCTATAAATTTCTTCTTCGATTATTCGCGGTGATGTGCTTAGTGAAATCTCTAAAGTAAATCATTAATAGAAGACCTAAATTTCCAAATGTTAAGAAAAATGCAGTATAAAAATGCCAAATTACACAATATGCATATTTCAGAGATAAAAGAGCTTCTAAATATTTCAGTATAATCGACATATATATAAATATTACATATATATTTTTAGTTTTGTTAAAATTTATATAAACATTTTTAATTTTATCAAGTATTTATATTCCGGATATAGTAAAGTTGGCTACTCTAAAAAATGGAATATTGGTGAATTAGTCTATGGCAAAAGGTCTTTAGGTTTCATTATAATGAAGTCGACCATTACAAAATCTAGCCCCTATATATATATATATATATATATATATATATATATATATATATATATATATTCCCTAGTACACTGGCAATCACATCCCTTGTAAATTAGCTAAATCACAGAAAAAATATCTGCTAACTTGGGAACATGGCGTATGAAAAATCATATTCACCTCTGGATACACCGTCCATACACAGAAACTGTTGACAAGTGCATCCGTAAACCTTTAGCATCTTCGTGTCTCCTGCATATTACTGATGAGAGCCTAAAGCTCGAAACTAGTCTACTATTGGGATTTGCACTGAGTATCACAAAGCTTGTAATGTTTATATATTAAAAAAACTTAATTAAAATATAAAATAAAAAAACTTGATTTATTATTAAATGTCAATTGATCAAATAATTCTAAAATTAATAAAAACCAATTGAATAAATTATTTAAAATGTTTCAATTAATCCCTTGACGCACACTTTAATTAGAATTGGCTTCAAAAATCTTTACAGTAAAGGAAATTAAATGAAAAAACAAGGCTTCTAAAGGTTAAATTAAATATAATAATGATCACAGTTAAAACTGTCATTTTTGGCAATGAATTAATCATATTTAAAATTAAATAAATTTTAATTTAAATTAAAAACAATAAAACTTGTAAAAAAATCTTTTTATTTGCGAGTATTATTATGAAATCATATTACTCAAAAATTATTTACAAAATTATTACTTCTTGCATTTCCTTTTGAATTATCAAATCTTCAAGTTTCATCTCTGAGATTCGGCGAGCTTTTTTCTGCAGGAATATTCTCAATTCATCTCTCTGCTTCTCATGCATAATTAAACCTGCAATATATAACAGCATCACCTGCTGAAAGCGATTTGCCAAAAATATTTTTATTATGATTAATTATCCTAATGATTACATTACTAATATACTTTTATTGAAATTAGCCAATCAAAATCACGCTTCGGTATTTATTAAATTCCTCAAAGTTACATAGAAAATTATTTGCTATTTTTAATATTAATTTAAAATATTTATCTTTATTTCAGACTACAGATCAATATTTTTATTAATTTAACACGAATTTTCGACATGTACTTTTCAACTGTTTGTTATAATGGAGCACTTTATTATTTATGTTTCACAGATATTTACACAGTTTTTTGCATATTTATTTAGACGATATAAGTTGTAGATTTAAAATGTTAAATTCACATAAAACGTGTATTTTAAAATATTATAAGAACTTTTTTCAATTTTCACCTCTGATTTCGTTTCAATTGACATTGTATTTATTAAACAAAATTGACTATGGATCAGTAAAGAAATCATAAAGAATCTTTACTGATTCATAGTCAAATTTGTTTAATAAATACAACATATTTTATAAATATATAATTTCAGAAATTTTGGAATTTCTTTAAGTATTTAAAATTTGACAAATACACAATTAAATGTAAGTGAAATACAAAATTTAACACATAACATGAGATTAAAATTAAAGTGTAAAATTAATTAAAAATTAATACTTTTCTGGTGAAAGATATAGTTTGGCAGAAAATTTCGAGAAAAATACGAATCTAATAAATTTCCTTCTATTGGGGATCATTATGCAATGACGTTTATAAAAAATAAATAAATAAATTAATTAATTGATAAAAATAAATCAATTTAATCAATAAAAAAAACTCAGGAGCTTGATTGAAATGGTAGCAGCATGTTAAGCTAAAGCAAAATAATATTATTTTTTTAGATTTTTCCGGAAAAAAAAGCTGAATATTTAATTTATAAATGATTGACAAAGAGAGAATCATAAAACAGGAGAAAAAACATTGTCAAATTGCATTAACGGTAGAAGAGAGAAAGCACTCATAGTGAAAATTTCGAAACAACGTTTAGAGAAGTATTTTGTTTATAGTACGTATTTGTTGCGCACGAGGCGGTTTCCCTAAGTACAAATATTTTTATTTTATCATGTAATAATATAATATCAATAAAAGCGACAAAAGATATTATATTAGGAATTATATGAGGTTTCAAAGAAAATTTTAATTTTCAACCAATAATGTTGTTAATATTTAGAAATAAAATATGCCTCTAGATAACATGTTTGATCGACTTTGAAGGAAATGACATAAAATTATCAAACCATTCCTCAAAAATTAGTGCTTACTTCAAAGGACAAGTAAGAGACAGAGAGGGAGAACAGAAAATGCAAAGAGCTGAAGAATTGAAAGTAAAAATGCAGCAGAGTGACATTTTCTGTCGAAAAGAAATTTTATTACATTTTTTATTTTATCATTTTATTATATTAATATTTTGTTATTTAAATATTTTATTCTTGTAATATTATTAATATGATATTTAATACTCATATTATTGCTAGAATGAATATGGTAAAAATACTATATGAGTAAAATGGCTCATTCGGTCAAATGGTATAATAATATGGGCTATAAAACACCAAGTGGGTTCCTTTCATATCAAATAATTTGATGTATTCGAAATTCAATAAAATATTTAAAGAAACTCATGATAACTCGAAAAGAATTCGTTTTAATTTTGAAAATCAAATGATACATATATTGTGACAATGTTCCATGTTCGACCCAAACCTTTAATTTCCTTAAAAAGTAATTATATATCAACATAAAAATGTCAAGATTACAGTTCTTAAATTAATGTTATGTATGAAAATGTATGAGTAAAACTCCAAAGATGAACCAAAGTCAAGGAATCTCAAAGAACTAACTGTTCTTATAAAAAAGTCATTGAACGCAGTTATCTCTTCAAGCTTTTGAAAATAGAAGTGCCAAAAATTTGTCTGAAAGAAATAAAGATAAGTGAAATTGAAAATGAAAATAAATGAAAGGTGACAAAGATAAAATGTTGTACTAAAATCTCTTCATCGCTTAATATATCGGTTTTAATAATGATGTTACAAAATATAAAGACATTATGCTCAGATATCATTTTTGCGGTGAATTATTTATCAAAAGAATCTTTGGAAAATAATTGAATAAATAATAAATTTTTATTTTCACAACAAATACACAAGTTATAAAAATCCTAACAATCAATTTAAATATTTTTTCAATCATTAAAATGTTTGACTAACAAACAGCAACAAAGCAGACAGGTTTGGACTTGTTTACGAGCCTATGACCGTACAGTACTAAAATCCCAGATCCCAATGCATTTGTAAGCATTTAAATTATTTTAGTAATTATTAGAAATTATCTGGGACAATTGAAAGGGTTAAGTAATATTTTACTTGAATTTAATTAATTCTTTATTGGAATTTCATTTTAACAATCCTCTACATAATCCTAACAATAGTATAAACAATAATTTATTTGTAATAATAAATAACATGAAGGCATTACATATGTAGTTACACCCATATTGAAAATGATGTTTTATGATTTAATTAAGAATAAATATAATGATATTTATGTAGATAGACGAGGTATAGGGTTTCAAAGATTCATAAAGATGGTGTTCCTATGAAACCTGTTTATCTATGGCTGGCCCCTTTTTGGATGGATTGAATGTAAACATAATATTGAATGTTTCTTTTATAATACAGTTGAATAGAGATAGTGTGGATAGAATTATGGTTTGATTTAATGTTTGTAGTTTGTTTACTTATCTACCATTGGCTGAAACTATTGATGTATATTACCTGCTATCGAATAGAAACATCTCTGAACATTATATTTTGAGTAAAAGGGCATTTAGTAAACTTCTTGAGTTTGGTACATCAAAATTCAAATTTTCTTTTAATAATGAATGGTATCAATAAATAGATGGAGTTGCTATGGATGCTCATTTGGCAATAACAACGGTATCAATATATTTGACAAACTTAGAAAGAAAGTGCTTCTTTCTTATACGAGAAACCCATTGTTTATAAAGGAATATTTATTGAAATTGGGGATAAAATTGTTATCCTGTTAAGCGAGTAAGAATTAATATATATTTTTCTAGTTTGCGTAATCAGACATTTTACGTTAACCAAATTTGTCAAATGATCAAATACTTGATTTATTGGCTAATATTAGGCTGAGACATGAGAAAAAGTTTGTTAAGCGGGTTTTCACGATAGGAAAGTTTATGTCAAACGAATTTATTTATTTGTGTATTTACTCATGAATTTACTTATTTATTAATGAAAAAGTTATAAAAATATCAATCTCTATTAACATGACAGAGAAAAAACACGAGGTTTTCAGAGATCCAACTTATCTCTTAAAACCTTCTTAAAGTGAAAAAAAATTTATGCATTTATTAACATAGTGAAAAAAGATGGTAAGGATTTAATTCTAAGAAAGTGTCACTCAAACATTTATTTTACAAAATATTTCTATAATTTCCCTGTTATCATCAGTTAGGATCGAAAAAACTATAGATATTATAGATTTTATATACTTATTTTATAAGTCTTTCTTTAAATAATATTTTTAAATTTATAATATCTATCAAATGATAACAATATCTATCTATAATATCTATCTATTCGACTTGATAATTACAAAAAAAAACTGTCGAAATATATTGTAAAACGAATGTTTCAGTAGCACTTTCTTATAATATATGCAATTATAATATTTACAAAATATAATATTTTCTGTATTGAAAAGACATTTTATACATATAAAAGATGATAATCTTACCATTTATAACTCTCACAATTCTCCATAAAAGAAAAATAATCATAACTGATATTTCCTGAGATCCCACAACAACAATGACTATGTCGGCGATGAATGAAGTCAAAATAACAATTGCATCGATTACCTAATTAATTTATTATTATTAAAAGAAATTTTTTGATCAAAATCCTTTACTTCAAATCGGGCTTTGAAAAATGTTGGTCCGATGCAAAGGATTTTAATAGTTAATTCGACAACAAAAAGGCCTAAAAGGGCAATGCTCGCAAAATGCAGCATTTCTGATGCTTTATGCAAATTAGTCGACCGGTGCTGTTTGATATATGTTGCTTCTTGATGGCCGTGTTTGATAATTTGTTTCCTTTCTTTGGGATGACTTACATTTACTGGGAAATTTTTATAGCATTGGAATTGACTTTGAATTTGAAAACTTGCTATAGATTGTGGAAGAAGTTGTAGAATTTGTGCTAATAAATCAAGTTCTTTGTGGGTTGATGGGTTTTCTTCAAGGGCCTGAATGTCGACATTATCAAATATATGCGTATCCACATACGTATGATTTAAGAAATGTATTGTGTCACGCATTTGCTCACTGTATGCTTCAATTTTATCTGGAAAATTTCCATATTATGTTTTTAAATATTTCACCAAATAAATAAACTGATTAAATAAATTTGAATTTTATTTTAAAAATAAATTTTATTTATAAAAGAATGAAAATAAATAATTTTATTTTTAATAAATTAACAATAAATTAATAATTCATTATGTATTTCTGTGAGAAATTTATTTTCAAATCACCGATTTAATTGTTTTATTTTAATTTTGTTATTTTTTTGCAAAAAAATTTGATTACTTTAGTAAATTAATAAATTGTTATTAAGAAATTACGTGATATTAAAATTAAGTTATATTAAAATTAAGTTATATTAAAATTAGTTATTTAATTTCAATTAAAATAATACGCGCATTTTGTATATATTACGATTATTCACGAGGAAGCTTAAAATTCAAATTAAATTTGATAATAAAATTCATGAATTTTCCAATCATTTTACATTTTTGCACTTGTATTATATGCTATTTAGGTACTGTTTTGTAATGACTTATGATTTCTTGGGAAAATGGAAATTTCTAAAATACATTACTAAGATATATGGGATATTACGCATCATTTATAATATGTTGATAGTAAGAAACTATTAATACCGTGTGGTCAATCCTGAGTCGCATTTTCGTTTTTGTGTTGAGAAATAGGATTGAATTTTGAATTTTTGTAAATTTGGAGAAATTGATTTTTAATTAATTTGTTTTATTGTTAATGAGTTGTAATTTGAATGGGAAAATAAAGAAATTTAAAGTTGTTTATGTCAATTCAACATTTGCAAACTTTTGATCCTTTTGCTGAGAGTGAAGATAGACGGTCTTATCGAAACCTATATAAATCTTATATGTCGAGTATATCAGAAAGAGCTCCTATTTTGAAAAATTCGATCCATCAAATAGAAAACATATATGGTCTTGCCAGTAATCTTCACGTAGAAGGTGCGACAGATGAATTAAAATCATCACCAGTGAGTCGAAAGTTATGTTTAATTATTTTAATCTACTTAGTGATATGTGTTCTTCTTTGGATAATACATTTGCAGCAACATCCACCTCTTATTGACAATTTGAAAAAGGAAGTTCTCAATTATACTTTTAACAATTCATTATTCGATATGACCGTTTTATCCGGTTGTAGGTTTTTGTATTTAGAAATCGCTTATGGTTGTGTTAAATCACAATTTCCTTGGTTTATTTCTGTATCTACATTAATTACCATTGTGTTTTCCGTTATTAAACTGGTTCTTAACATGGTTGATGATCGTGTTGTATATAAATATTTAATGATAATTCTTTCATTTATTGCCGCATGGATTGAAACAATATTTTTAATTTACCGTGTCTTGCCAAAAGAAAAAGCAGCTGAAAGGGTCATGGAATACTATAGATTTGTTTCTCAGCAACATCGTGTTTCTCCGAAATTATACCCCGGGTTAAATATATTTAAAAAAAAAATTAATATTAATATAACTATGTTCTTAATTTTTAACAATAACGGTTGGAAATTTTATTTAATATATATCAAAAAACGAAATTGCTAGGGCTTAATTTCGGTGTTAGGGCTACAATATAATTTTTTTAAAAAAATTGTATTAGGGCTTAATTTCGCAGAAACACGATATTTATTATCAAAATGCTCAAGCTACACAATTAGCAATATTTAATTTATTTTCATTACGACAGTAGATCAATTTTTCTTTTCCAAAAATAGAAGGTTACATAGGAAAATGAAGCCTGCACTTATCTAGTCTGTTACAAATACTTGAAAATATTTATTAATAGGATATATCATTCAAACAATAAAACATTTATTAATATAATAACAATGAAGTTTCCATTAAAATGAAATTATTCTTTATCAAATAATAACAAAACTAATAATCGATTTTTAATATTTTAAATATTAAATTTATTAAACCATTCTCAAAAATGTGAAATATTAAAAGCAATTAATTTTCTGAGAATCAACTGGAAATTCTTTTTATCATTTTTAAATATAAATATATTAAAAAATAATAACGAGATATTAATTAAATTAAAAAATTTTCCATCAGAACATTTTCACGAGGAAACAGGAAAAAAAGTTAAAATTAATTAATAGCACTTCATAATTTGACTGACGATCAGATGAATTAATTGATGTTTGAATAAAATAAATTTTGATATATTAATTCATTACTGACCGATAATTATTTTCGTGCAACTTATTATTATTATTATTATTATTATTATTATTATTATTATTATTATTATTATTATTATTATTATTATTATTATTATTATTATTATTATTATTATTACTATTGAACCAATTTTTATTTAATTTCAAACTCGTTACTTTTCATTGAATGAATTTCCAAAACAATTTCTGCAATAACGATGCCAGCATCGATCAGAACGAGAATCGCAATCAATATTTGCATTGGATGGCATTGAAGAATATTGAGAATGATTTTTTGAATGCTATAATTAATAAGTTTCGATCTCAACAATATTTTTTAATGAAATTTTAACTGAAATTTACTGAGTTTGTTTTCTGCCTGAATCCTCAGCGTACAATTCCTTGTTTAATATGTCAATATCAATATTGTCTTCGGATAATTGCTGGAGAAATTTTGTATCATTTAACCACCGAACATGAAGAGAGCAACTTCTAATTTAAAATAATTTTTAATGAAAAACGAGTATATTATAATATTTATTTAAATTACAATTAAACAATGAGAAAATTATGATACAAATAAATATCAAGTATTATAATTTTAATAATAATAATAATAATAATAATAATAATAATAATAATAATAATAATAATAATAATAATAATAATAATAATAATAATAATAATAATAATAATAATAATGATAATAATAATATGTTATCATTATTATTTTTATCAGAAGAATACTTTATCCTTTTCATCATTGAACAGATTTATTTTAACTATTATAAAATATTTAATAAAATTATGTTCCATAGTCTAAAATTAAGATTAAGGAAATTTATTATTATCAGTGTTATTCGTATCCCTAAATATCTGAATAAATTATTAAATAGTTTCTATGAGTTATATCAATAAAATTAAAATTTCACTTTCGCATTTTACTTTTCATATAAAAAAATTTATAATTTTTAATAAAATCTATAGAATTATCACGAATAAAAATATATAGAAAAAATATAAAATAAAATAATTAAAAATTTTTTTCAAAAATTATATTTCTAAATTTGAAATTTCTTTAAAAAAACTAATTTCCGAGATCAAAATACAATTTTTCCATTAAGATTTTAGGAGTCGGTTATTTTGTTTTGGATACTTTACCTAAAGCTTCGCAATATTTTCCAGCGTTTTAGCAATGTACATTTAAAACAATATAAAATAACTCTTGTAAAACAAAATTTAGGTGTTCCTAATAAAAATTTGGTATTTTGTCTTGACTAAGGGAACACTTTGAAAATAATTCCTTCGATGTTATAATATTTTCTTAACTCATGCAAGTTTCCTTCACTTCAATACATATTGTAGTGCCTCCACGTTATACGTATTTATTTATATATTATATTATAATTCACTTTTTGTATATATATATATATATATATATATATATATATATATATATATATATATATATATATATATATATATCGATCTTTTCAAAATAAGCAAGAAAGATTGATCTTCACAATAATGCTTGATTCTGAAAGTAAAACCAAAAGTGGCTAATAACGAATTTTTGAAATTTTGTTGAATCAGAATAAAATGAACTACACGACTACGTTAATCAAAAAAGAATCAACAGAAAAAGTTCCAATTATTTCAGATCCAACATTGCTAGACAAATTCGATAACTATAACAAAAAAATGAATTCAATTACCAACGTTGAAAAGAACCTCAATCAATGCGTGATTACAATTGCAAACAATGAAGCAAAGCTGATGATAAAATATATTGGATTTAATAAAATTCTGTAAAACCTTGGAATTATGATTATATTAATTCTCAATTCATCAGCACTCTGTGAGGGTAGCTCCCTCACCACACATATCACAAGCAATGTTCCCTAAAATCTTTGATTCATCTACATTGTAGATTCTACAAAGAAGACAAACCAATTCATTCAATTTTATTAAAGAATTCAAAAACTGCGACAATAAAAATAAATAACTTCAATATTTTTCAAATATACAAACAAATTAAAGAATTAATAACCAAACATTTTGTCTAAGTTAACTTTAACACTACTTTGCTTAATTTTCAGAATGTTCGAAACAGGAAGAAGTAAAAACAGTAAATACAGTAAAAGCATTTTAGTTCTAGCACCTTTGCTGGGCATTTGTCACATTTATATCAAACAAATATTTTCAATTTGGGTTTATTATTTTTATATAAATACAAAAACATAAAAATATAAAAATAATTGTGATCTCTGAACAATCTTAAATTTAAGATAATAGAAGTGTTTTCAAATTGATTATTTAAACAAAATTTCACAGGAAATATTATGTATTTATTTATATAATTTGGCGAATCATTTCCCCCATTAAACGCAATTGAAAAATGAAAAGTTTTGGATTCGTATTCAAAATAATTTCTGCAATTATACATCATTGAAATTTCTTAAATAATAATTTAAGCATTTTTTTCTTTTGACATTTGATTTTATGTAAATAAATTGGGGAATTATCAAAATTTCAGATATAGCTAAATAAATAAAATGTAAGTTATATTTTAGTGTAAATACACATTGTGAAACATGAATTTTCGTTCAAATATATATATATATATATATATAATTTGAAATAAATTTCATTTAATGAAAATATAAAAGTTAATAAATTTAGATTTGGAATTTATAATATTCAAATTACTTTATTTTAGGAATTTTTAAAATTATTTTCATGTAAATAGTGCCAAAAAATTAAAATAATGAAAACAAAAATTTCCATGTAGAAATGTACATTGACAAATCGCTCTTTTCAAACAATTAATATGTTTTTAGCAGTAAACTTTATAAATATTTACGTTAAAGTTAATATAATAACTTTGTTTATCTTAAATTCTATATTTTTAGAAATATTTGCATATATTAAATATCCATTCTTACTGAAATATATCTTTTATGTTTTATAGTTCTTCATTCTTTCAAAACCTTTACCTAATTCAGAAAAAATTGAAATGAGAAAAACCTTAGCGAATAGATATAAGTTTTTGTATATCCGAGTCTTCTCAGTTTCTTTTATTCTAATGCTTTAAAAAAATATAATAATTCGTATTAAATTATTTCCTTATACTTATATTTTTATTGGTTTTAAAAAATATAAATTAAAAATTTCATTTTTTTAAAAACAGTGATCTAAAAAAATATTTTAATTATTGTAATTTATTTTTTTTAATATATTGTTAATTTCATGATAATTTCTTTGATTTTCGAACTCTAAATTCTGTTTGTTTTAAAATTAAATATATTTTAATAATGTACATTACACAAGTTATCGTAAAAAATACAAATCCCTCTGTTACGATCGTTAATAAAGTTGTTTAAAATACAGAATAAAGAGAAAATTTTCTATTATAAAAATTTAAAATATATTAATTAATATAATAAATTTTGGTGATAAAAATGTCAAGGAATGACATTTTTTTTGTCTTTGTAAAATATTAGTTTTTTAATTCGTTTGTTTTAATAACAAAGAGTTTTTTGGTGGCTAGATTTTTAGGTTTGATTTTGCTGAAATTAATTTAATTAAAAATTATTTGATTAATGCCAACTGATTAGGTAGTTATGTACGGTCCAGATCCAAGTGAGGTCCATATCCAGACCCCCCTACATTTTTTTGTAAATTTTTTAAAAGACTCCCCCCTCCTACTTTCTTAATAATTTTAATTTTATTTAAATCGTTGATTACTATAATGTAATCAAAATTGTGAAATTTCATTTTTAGTACACCATATTTGAATTTACACATCTTTTTAAACAAATATACATCTTTTTCATTCATTCATCTTTATTGAAATATTTACAAACCAACATGTTTTAGTTATCAATAAATCGAGTAAGGGTAGGAAATTATTTAGAATCAACAAGTAATAGATGTAAATACATATTACAATAAATCCACTCACATGCGTATACATATATTAAATCACGCACATATTAATATTATTATTCAATGCATACAAGTCATAGAGGTTAAGCTCATACCAATCAAAATCATGCATTGATATTGCATATGAGTAATATCAAAACTGTAAAATTCATTACATAATTAAATAATCTTCTATTACAGTATTTTAAACTATATTCAATCACTAATTATTGCAACATAATAAATTATTTCAGTTAATGATTAGAAAAATATTACAATAAATCAAAACAACATAACGAAATCTTTCAATAAATTACAATAATGTTATAAAGTATTCATTAAGTTGCAATAAAGTGGGAAATTATTTCGGTGAATGGCAGCAAATTAATAAATATTTTACACTAAATTACCACAAAATTATGAAACCTTTCATCAAATTACAACAAAGTATTAACATTTTTCATCAAATTGCAACTAAGTAATAATATAATTTGGAAATATTTCAACAGTTGTAAAATATTTAAGCAATTTGTAACAAGATTATAAAAATATTGCAGCAAAGTAATAACATACCGATGACTATTTAACTATGTGTTCATATTTTTATTATAGTGTTTTTTATTTGGGGTATGTGAGATTTTACATCAGGATATTAAATATTTATATGAATTAGAATTTCTGTTTGTCACAGTGAAATATTATTAAATAAAATTTCTCTCGGTTTTATGAACTTAAAAATAAATTATTATTGAAAATAATAAATCTTATTGATAAATATATTATTTTTTTAAGTTTATTCAATTCTCAACTATGTTTCTCAATATTCTATAAATTGATAATATGTTAATATAATATTGATAATATAAATATTATTACTTGAAAATAATTTTATTTTTTATTGGAAATTTAGTTTTCTTACATAAATTATTACCAAAAATTTAATATCTTTATAAAAATATTTAAGAATATGTAAATAACATTAACTAAATTAATCTTAATAAAAAGAAATATATTGAAAAAAATTATTTATTCAATATTATTTGTGATAATTTTTAGTGGCTTTTTTGAAAATTCTTTCGTTTCTATCTAGAGAACTACAGTTTATTGTTTGCGAAACTTTATCTCAGTCATTAATGGGTAGTTTAACTTTAAATAATAAATAATGTGATATAAATTTATAGATGAATCCAACTTACTGTCATTAGCTGTGGATATCTAAATGAAATTCGGAAAGAACTAGGTTTTATTTTTTATATTTTTATTATAGCGTTTTTTATTTGGGGTATGTGAGATTTTACATCAGGATATTAAATATTTATATGAATTAGAATTTCTGTTTGTCACAGTGAATATTATTAAATAAAATTTCTCTCGGTTTTATGAACTTAAAAATAAATATTATTGAAAATAATAAATCTTATTGACAAATATATTATTTTTTAAGTTTATTCATTTCTCAACTATTTTTCTTAATATTCTACAAATTGATAATATGTTAATGCACTACTAAAACTTACTAATTTCTGCAACTAATTCATAATTAATTCGAATAACATGTTAATTTAGAATTCTTAAATTTAATAAAACTTATGATTTTTAAATATTATTTTAGAAAACATAATTTAATAAACTTTGTATGTTTAATTTTAATCTATTTTAAAAAATTAAGATTTCTAGTTATAATAAATGAAGTTTTATAATTTTTGAAAATAATGAGTGGTAAATGAGAATAATTGTCAAATCAAACGATAGAATGATAGAATTTATAACTCTGCAAAATGACATCATAATTTATTCACACTCAAAACACCTAAACCAATGCCTCTTCATCGAAATTTTATATACACATTTAAAAAATAATAATCTATAAGGCTCGATTTTTGTTAAATAAACTCATCATCTAGCATCAACAATCGTTTTCTCTTTTTAGATTTGTTGCCGAATTCGAAGTTACAACATATTATTTTTATCAAATGTTACTTCTTGAAAACTTTGAACTAAATATTCATTATTACTCAAATAAAAAAAGTTGAATTAAGAAGTTCATAACAGCACATAGTTTGCGTACTACTGCTAAAAATATTACTGGTAAAAAAAAAGTAAAATGCAAAAGTTTCATTTTTGTTGGTATAACTCAGAAATTATTTAATAATTTAGTCGGACATTTATTATTATTATTATTATTATTATTATTATTATTATTATTATTATTATTATTATTATTATTATTATCATTATTATTATTATTATTATTCTNGATCCGTGTTAAGCAGTTCATTGAACCGTACAAAATGATTTTCGTATCCATTGAGAAATACACTTGAAACTCACTCATACACACACACACACATATATATATATATATATATATATTTAACAATTATTATTTATTATAAAAACTTTTTTCAATTTTCACCATTGATTTCTTTTCAATTGACATTGTATTTATTAATAAGAATCATTAAATATATCGATGTTTTTTTGGGCGCACCGAAAATTGAACGCAGAATCGTAGCGCGCAGTTATATCCGACAAGATATTTTGTCTCCCTATGGGTACCGGTTGCAAGGGTACTGGTCACACACAACAATAATAGAATATTTTAAAGTAATTACTTGCGAGCAATAGTCGCTGCAGCGTTTTTTTGATATATTTACTGATTCATTGTCAAGTTTCTTTATAAATACAATATTATATTTATCAAAAATTTTCTTTTATATTATTTTAATCAATTTTTTAACGGTTGAAAAAATGACCACTGTAGTTATTATTAGCTTTATATTTACATGTTTATTTATTTTATCAAATTATTTACTGCTATTCTGCTCTCGGCAAAATGAAACTTTACAATCGAACAGTTCTCTCTCTCTCTCTATTTCTTACAGTAAGTGTTTATTCAATCTCGCAACATGTTTATATGATGTTCGTTCACATTTCTAATAACTCTTCTTGTGAGATATTTTGCGAGTTTCATCATGCCTAGAAAATTAATTATTAATTGTTTCTGCCTTTAAAATTCTGCATTTCTATTTTTATAACAACTTGAAAAAATCAAATAGAAAATGAATTTTAGCTAAAACCAAAAGATTTGATGAAAATATTATTGAGAATGTTTAAAGTTAAACCACCGAGTAATACCATATAGAAACATAAATTTATTTAAAATATTGGATTGGAAGTAGGTAATAAGATCCTATAGGAATCCTCGACTCTTACAAATGTTTTTTGGAGAATAGGGAGGTAGTTTTTTTGGAGCCTCCAAATTATTTTTTTAATGTTTTTTTTTAATTGCGATTATGTCATCGATTTTAAGAATTTCGAGCGCAATCTACTCTCCAAATTGGTGATATGATATCTTTCTCATCCATTTTATATTCTTGTATTGAAATATTTACAAAACAGATTTCCCCATCTTTATATTGAATTTCTTCAAAGACATCCTGAAAACGGGAAATTCGTTTGTTGATTTTCATTGCAAATTAGATTCTTATTGATTTTCCTTAAACTTTATTTACTGCAACATCTTCTTTTGTTATATGAGAAATGAAGCTTGAATCTTGTGACTTGATCAATATGACTGCATTTGAGAATTGATATGAAATTTCATCTAGCAAGAAAGTATTTCGTATGGTTATGATAAATTTGTATTGGTTTCACATCTTTCTTGATTTGAACCAGTTTCATTTCAATTATTTTCTTAATTGGAATTGTTTTTTTGAATATATTAAATCTAAGAAATTTTATTACTAATTATTTTTTATTAAATTTTATCATTCATTAATTAATTATAAGATAACGCCAACCAAACATTCTTTTCACGATATATTTCGACAGTTTTCCTGTCATCATCAGGTGGGATATAATAACTATACAAATTAGGCATTTTAAACAAATTTATTAATTATATAAAAAAAAATTTGTATTTAATAAAAACATTTAATTATTTTTAAAATATTATAATTAAATTAATATATTATTTTGGCATTGCCCAGTATAAAATAGCCAAATTTTTGGATGGATTATTGAAACCATTAATACAATCAGAATTTGAATGTAAAGATAGTTTTGAATTTGTTTCCTTCATTACACAATATGATAGACAAAGCATGGATGAAATTATGTTTTCGTTTGATGTTTGTAGTCTTACTAATGTGATCTTTTTTTTGTGATCTTAAACTAATGAACTTGATTTGATTTTAATAATATTTCTTAGAATATCTTTTCACTGACTGTTTATTATTCGTTTTGATGCTTGTGTGTTGTTTTAATCAATAACATTTCTTCGACGCCTATGACAATTTTCTTAAGTTTGAAAACTCCTTAAATAGGAACTAACTTAATCAGTTTCATTTGTAATTGTATTCTAATTGTATTACTGAATATCCGAAATAAAATTAAATGACTGTGTTCAAAATGGACACACTGTCACTTTACCTGTCAAGCTCGAGGATTTTGCTTACCAAATTTATTTCTGTTTAGACAACGCTGTTCTTTTAAAGGTTCTTTTTTTATCTTCGATTATATTCTGGTTTTTGTTAAAATTATAAGACACTCACATAATTGACGTACCCTTTAGCTAGAAAGTGTCTTTAAACCGTCATATACGATATTGTCGCGATATTCGCGATATTCGATATTTCTTACCGAGTTATATGTGTTTTCATCCCCTACAGTC
This sequence comes from Schmidtea polychroa, assembly GCA_959609185.1. Classification (NCBI taxonomy): domain Eukaryota; kingdom Metazoa; phylum Platyhelminthes; order Tricladida; family Dugesiidae; genus Schmidtea; species Schmidtea polychroa. Next base: position 69,698 of record CAUHTR010001061.1, on the reverse strand, counting down.
ATTATCGTGGGTAATCCAGTCGTTACAGGTCATTCAGCGAATTTCTAATTTTTAAGTTTGAATCCACTCTTCTTAAAGTGAGTATACTAATTTTGTGCGACACGATTGGATTTATAAATGATATACAAAAAATATTCGTTTTGTTTTATCCATTTCTTCCTACACAAGATCACAAATTGGATTGCTAAATTAAAGAAACTTTGCTAAAATGTAGCCACAACTGTGTATAACAACTAGAGTTAACAAAATACTCCTTATGACCTAACCATTTCATTCCCAATACGAGTCAACATGAGCACGCCAAAATAACAACCTAAAGGATGAGGAGGCAAAATCTGGAATATTTTTAATTAAAGGTAGTGTATACTGAAAATATGGTTTTTATGTAAATGAAACACATAAAGAATTTTGATTGATCCATGTGTTGATTGTGAAACATTTCATAATCCTGCAGTCATTACCTATGTCACATCATTCATTGCTTAGTTGCAACTGCATCAGAGAGTTCGCGATTTTTGGAATATGAATTCTGAGAAGGGGATAATTTTCAACGTCAAACACTTCATGCTTGAGGGATCCCCACAGTCGACAACCTATTCATTCTTTACAAAGTTGACAGTTACTCAAGATATTTTTTTATTCAAGACTTATGTTATCAACCAAATATTTATAATGTTTGCAGTCAGTGAAGAAGGGGGGTTGTCAATTATAGATTTAAACATGTCACATTATATTTATAAAGAATTAATATATGTAATTGAAATATTTTCAAAAAAAATTTACAAATAAAAAAATATAACTGAATATTCTTTACATCGTTATAAGCATCAGATAAAACAATTTCAAGATCAAATTTACAAACAAAAACGTGACTTTTGAAAAATATTTTTGATATAGTTTTAAAAATTATTTTTAAAACAAGAAATAATTTTAATTGCCTCTGAATTTCAAATATTCAAAATATAAAAACAATTATCATTTAATTTATTTTATATTCAATAATCATTTTATTCTAAGCCAGCTCAAAAAATTTCATAATAAAATATATTCCACAAAATCCGAATTTTAAAAAATAACATCTGTAATAAGTTTATTAAAATATTATTCTTATAATTTTTTCTATCAAATTTCACCACTGATTTCTTTTCCATTGACATTGTGTTTATTAAAAAGCTTGACTATGAATCAGTAAATATATCGATGTTTGTGATATTCACTAATTTTTGGCACTGACATTTCCTTTTTCAATCAAATTCACTTGAAAAATTCAGGTACAGAAGTAGAATTTTTTTCATAATTGGCAATCGTTGTTACATCGTTATTATATACAAAAAATCTTGAAATGAATGATAAAAATAATCACTATTAAATTAAATGTTTAATTTCCTTCACAATACTGCTTCTCTTCTTTCCTCTTATCACCATCATCATCATTTGGGTAAGGCTTTTCATAACAAAGAAATAACGTCAACATGAAGTAAAAAATGATATAGTCTTTAATTTGAAATGAAAAGTTTCTATTTACGGAAATCCTAAGGAATAAACCAGTGATTTTTAACTTTTTATTAAGTAAGATTTTATATCTATTTGTTAAACTAATTAATTAATTAATAGTATTTATTATTAATAATACTAATTAAATAGAATTTATAAATCTAGTCATACTAAAACAATTATAAAAATTTACAATAAATATAACAATAAATAAAATAGTTAAATATTAATATTGTCGTTTTCTTCGAAAATAGATACATTTTTAATATTATAAGAATATTATAAAATCACTTGAAAAGGGCAGTGTCGAAAATTCGTGAATATAAAAAAATCGATATAATTACTGATTCAGTCAAGCCTTTTAATAAATACAATTATTAATACACTCATACCTCGCTTTACGGCCTAGATACGTTCCAGGAAAGTTGGCCGCAAAGCGAAACGCCGCATAACGAATCAAATACATTTTGATACAATTCCATATAAATTCAATAGGATTTTTGGCCGTATAACGAAACATTTTAGGCCGTAAATCGAAAAAGTGCCGTAATTAAAGTAGGGCGTTATAGCGAAAAGCCGTATAAAGAGCAGCCGTATAGCGAGGTATGAGTGTATTATATACATGACCAGTAAAATCTTTATTTATCATTGATCGAAAATATATAAAATTTGTTTTTTTTAATTTTTTAATGACAATTGATAAACTAATTTAAGATGTTTAATTTAATTTATTGAGTATGAATTTTATGATAAATTTTAAGTAACATATAATAGTTAACTGATATTTACAAGTTACAATATTTTAACAACCGATTTCTGAAATGTCTTTGTATTCACTATCTATTTTTTTAAAAATAATTAGTGAAAGATCTGATAAGTCTTTGCTGCAAGTTTCAAGTTTATTCAATATAATAAATAATGACAATTTTCAATTATGAAATAGTCCTCTTCGATCTACTTAAGAAAATAGTTAGAATAAAAATTTCCGATACTTTTGTTTGTAGAATAAATTAAAATTTTTATATTATTAAAACAACTTTTTATTGGTTTTGATAATTTATTTCAATTGTAAGATTTGATATTTCTGCATACCTTGTAAAACAATATTTAATTTTACATAATTTACAGAACCACAACCCAAAGTCACTTATTTCCCGTATAGTCTACAGTAGTGGTTCCCAAACTTTTGGATCTTCATAGTTCCTCATAAGCATAAGAGCACACATTACTTTTCATCATAAATTAACTAATTTGTGGTGATTTAAAGAAAAAATTATGTCGTGATGTTCATTTTTCTGTTTGATTATATATTTTTTCAACATCTAAAAAAATTCATTTTCTTATTAATGTTGTATTATAAAATTAATTCATACGAAATAATTACATTTTGAAGAACATCAGCCATCTGTTTGAATTTCATGAAAAAATATTATTGTAAATTCTTTTTGCAAAACTTTAAATTTTATTTAAATTTTAAAAACAATTTTTTTTATTATTTAATATAATAATTATATATAAATTGTAAAAAAAATATTTAATTACAATAGTTATATTAGTAAAACTTTTAATATATTTTTTTATATTTTATATTTTTTAATTTTTTTATATTTTTATATTCCTTTTTAGATGATATTACATTTATTTTCATGCTGATAAAAAATCAAAAATTTTAATTCTATGCACCACAAATTTTCGGCTTTGCTTTTATCAAGTGTTATTTAATTAACACTTGATAAAGGCAAAGCAGAAATTTTTTATGGGATTAATTATGATGGGATTATAAATATTTTAACAAGAATTTAATCATATTATGTCTCCACGTGTCCTTTTTGATAATAAACAGGAAATGCTTAAAAAAATCGAAATTCTAAAATATTTCGAATAACACAGTTGAAATACCGATCAAAATGTTCAAGGGTGTTCATTTGATTGACTTTTATTCTTATGATACCATAAGAAATATTTTTTAAGAATTTTAAAGCAGTCCAAGTTTTATTAATTTATACAAATTGAAAGTTCTTATTTTGAAATGCCTTCAAAAAAAGACAGAAAAAGGTTTCCCTCTTTTGCCATTTGTGATTTTATTATGATACTAACTGAAATAAGACAAGCATTATTTTATTTTAAAATCAATCAAAGTATGCCAAGAACCATTTTTTAAACAAAAAAGAGATAATAAATCCTTAAAATAGTAATAAATTATTAAAAAAATTTTAATCATTTTATAATTAAAATTAAATTTTAAAAAAAGTCGAAAAGAGAATTTGTCCGAAATTAAAGAAAACACTTTTATATTTGAAATCAAACCATTTAGCCCCAGGAATAGTTTAGAATTCTCAATATTAATTCTTCATTTAGAAGAAAATTATAGAATAATCCATTATAGAGATTTTAGAAATCAATAAATATGTATAATTCAATGTGCATTATTATCATAATATATAATAATTATGATTAATATTGATTGTAAAAAATTAAATGATAATTTAAGCCTTTGGCTGCGAATTTTCATTTAATTATTTAAAATTTAATTAATGCTGCTACCAAGAAATCATCACTTTATACTTAATATTGATTGTATTATATATTATATATAGTTTCTTTGTATATTGTAATTTTAGAGTAATAAACATGTATCAGCACACAGTATCAAGTGACAGAATTTGCGCTTTCTACAACCAACGTTCCCTCTAAAATGAGGGGGTTATTTCGTGGAAAACCAAAAGGCTGAGAAGGCGAAATAACCAAATTTTCATGTGCAACATCACTTTTACATTGATATGAAATTGGTGACTTAACATTCGTAGTTGATGTTATTTTTTAATTTCATTTCTGTTTTTATTTTAGAAAATCAAATTAAATATAATAGTAAAACTTTGTTTGGTCTGACCATTTTTGGCGTGCGCGCTAGCTTGTGATAACTATTCTAGACTTTCAACACTGCTGCACAGCCGCGCACTCGCATAACTTAGAGTGAACTCAAATTCAAACCATAATACTGGAAAATAGAAATTAGCAAAACATTTTTCAACATTTACAAAACCGATTGGCATTGAACTAACTCTGATTACATTTTTATTGCGTTTACATATAGTTTGCGATTGCAGGGATACACGTACAGCTTGTTTGGATTTACACGACAAAAACATTCATAATTATAAGTTAATTATGAAATATTGTTCACTATATAGTTTACTTTAATTTTGTGAGCTTCTTCAAACTCCTAGAATCATTTTGTGAGGCCTTGTTGTGAGCTTTCTTAGAAGAAAGATTTCTGTTAAATATCAATGTTTGCCTCCTAACTGGAAATAAATCTGAATTAGTCAATGGTCGTTAACTTTTCATTTATAATATTATTTTTATTCTGATTGTGTCATATCTATAGGGTTGACCTGCTACACGAGTTAACTACAACTAACATATACAGTAGGCTTAGGCCTCGTGTGAGTTCCATAGAATTATATGGCAAATTTGAGTTTGAATCCATGCAATTTTCATACGTCTCAAAGCTGTATGTTAAAACAAGGAATAAGCCAGGGACAATATTATTCAGATCATTTATTCCAATAATATAATAACTCTTCTTGATATTAAAAAGATTTTTATTAAAAATGTAGATGTAGTTAATAGCACTTTTCTCCCTTTTATTCTGGTGCTTTTTTGATGAACTTTTGTGTGTAGATCACATTTTTGCAGTCGGGGTTAAAATATTTTGAAAAACGTCGCGCACTCATAAGGGTCTAAAAATCATATATGGTAAAAATGTGATCTAGGTGTTTGAAAATGTTGCACGATATAATCTCTCAACGCACCAAGCATCAAGAGTCGGTCGCATTTTAGTACAAGAAGGCGCAAATAATTTAGCCAATCCATCCACAAGTGGCATCTGGAAAAGAATTAAGGAAATCCTTACCCGGGAATATGATTTGTGTTTTCATTTCGATGGAAAAACGATGGCAAATAAAGAATATAAAGTTGTATGTCTACAAAGTTCCTCAAGATGTTTGAACCTGGGAATTCTCATTTGACAAAGTGGTTCAGCAGACGTTATTTTTGATTCAATGACTAATATTTTAGACAATTTCGAGGCTTGGAAAAATATTAAAATGATCGTGTGTGACACGACATTTGTTAATACAGGCCGACACAATGGGATCGTCATTCGACTTCAAAAAGAGTTCTAAAGGAAAAGATTAGAAAAACCACAGTAAATCGGTTGCCAAAACCACGACGACATGATTATTCGGCATATGGTTGATTATTGTGTCCCGATACGTTCGGTCAAGCCCAATTCTCCGTTTTGAGTCCGTTTCAGGGAATATGAAATTCTTCAGCGAAAATACAGAGGAGAAGAGACATTGACACCGACCGAAAATTCTGATTGGAGAGACGACTTCAAATTCCTCTTTTTTGGAGAGGCTCTAAGATTTATGGTAAACATAGGATATGGGGAGGGGGCGTTTGAAGCCGCAGTGAAGCCGTTAGACCAGCGATATGGCGGTGCCCAAAGAAATTACTCAATGATGATGGAGTCAGTGCAGCGCTTTTACCCGAACAGGAACAATGAGCTTAAGGATCTGGATAGGTTTTTTTGAATTGCTTCAAAACTTAATATTGAGATTGAAAGTCTTGAATAAAAAGGAGAAATTAAAAGATGGCATGCTGTATCATTGCCTTTTGAAAAAATTGCCAGAGATAATGATTGTTCAGTGGGAACGGTACATTGAGACAAGCAAGGAAAGGACAGTTGAAAGCTTGGCACAGTGGAACGAAAGTGAAGCGGAAAAACACCGTAGAGAAATCAGTGTTTTGTTAGGAGAAAGACCAACAAAAGTAGAAACATAAAATCAACAACAAACTTCTGAAATGCGAATAGGCACACTAACTTTGCAGACAGAAGGCCGAAGATAGAAGTTAGTGGCGTGCGAGAAAGGGAACTAATCTGTATAAATCTTAAGGAAACCATTACTTAAATCAATGTTCAGAGTTCCTAAAGCTGAATGTCAATGAACGACATGAGTTTGTGACGAAGAAGCGACTTTGCAACAGCTCACATGGTTAGAGAATGTGAAAAACCGAGCTGTTGTAAGGACAGGGATTGCACTCGAAAACATCATAATTTGCTCTATGAATCAGAGGACAAAATTGATGGAAAGCAAAAGCTGAGCAATGAAAACAAATCAATGATGACTTTTCAAGATAGAGAGAGTTAGAAGATGTATGTTCCTTTACGAACTATTACTGCAAAGTTAATTTATAAAGGGAAAGAGATCAGACGACGCAAGCAATTTTAGTTATATTAGTGATTGGGCGGCGAAAGAATTGGGTGTTAGAAAAAAATGGCAAAGCACTCCTGTTGGCGTAATTGGTGAAAAATCACAAATCTTGGAAACGAAGCCAGTAACAGTAGTATTAGGAAGCAATAATAACAATTTAAAAGTAAATTTAAACATCTTGGTGGTAAAAAAGGTCACTGGAGACCTGGAAATGTGTAAATGGAGAAAGTTGTCGACAAAATGGAAGAGTGAGATATATAGACTTCACAATTTTGAATACAAGGACGCAGATAGACGTATTGATTGGCACTGACTACCCATTTCTACATCGATATATTCATGAAGTAAAAGGAGAAAAGTGCAAACCGGTTGCGAGGTTGACGCCCCTCGGATGGGCATGTCTTGGTAGGATCAACAGAAATCAAGCTCCAAGATGTTCATATTTGATACAGAGTTATATTGCGAAAACGGAAAAGTTAAATGACGAGTTACGGGAATTTTGGGAAATTGAGGAAACGCAACTCGACAGAAATAAGTCATTTTATAAAGAGCAAGGAGCTCAAAACGAATAAGATCAGCAATTAAACAATTCTGGAGGAACTACCGAATCAGTCAACTCCATTACTAACAAACAAAATATCAAATGAAAAATGAATACACGGGAAAAGCAAGATGAGGCTTGTCGGGCTGATCAGATCATAAAATTGTCAGAAAATCAAATTGTGGAACCGAATACAACAGAAGTGTTGAGTAATTGGAAAAAAACAAACCAACAGCAGGAGATCTGAAGCAGCAGTTAATAATATTCAAATCTTTGAAGGGAAATTTAATCGAATAAAAGAAGAGCGTGATAATGTTCAAAAGGCCAAAGAAGTTTTGGATTTAACAGAGAAATTGTAAGAATTATTGAACAGTTTCAAACAACACGGATCATTTGAACTCATTCCCACGCCTCTAAAGATGTACATGAAAGTCAATGCGTAGATTGTGGAATTGATGTCCGAAGCAATCAAAGAACGATATTGTAGAATGCTTATGAGAAAATTAAGTGAAAACTGGTCACTAAATGAAATGCAACTGGGAAAAGTGTGGAATATTGAATTGGTGAAAAATGAAGAAAGAACAAGGGAGATATTAAACATTCATTTTTTTGGAACGATATTTGAAAGTTAAAGCTGTTAAATGTGTTTTCAGCTGAGAATTACATATTTCAATGATTTATTAAAATAATTTTAAATGATAAATAATTGACTATTTAAAACAACTTTTAAAAACATTTTTAAATTGGATTTTTTAAATTGAAATTTTTAAATTTTTAAATTAAAAAATTAAACAAGCTTTTATTAGTAAAACATTTTTAAATAAATATATTTTAAATATCGAAATTTTAATAAATGGTTTTAAAAAATTTTATTCAACGCTGAAAATTTGTTTGGAAATTATATAATATTTCATTAAATAAATACTTGGAATTATGACAAAATAATTTAGAAAATGTGTTAGCAGCTTCTAATATGTCGACCGTGTCTATGGACTTCTTCATAAAGAAGCTATTTCCAAACGATTATCATAGAGGAGATGATGTTGAAGCATTCATTAAAGAATGCGATAAATATTTTAAAGTGGCCTACTTCAAGACAAGAAGTGATGATCGAAATACTGATCGATAAAGAGATCATATATATATATATATATATATATATATATATATATATATATATATATATATATATACAGGAGTTGACCAAAATATCAAATGTTATAAGGAAAGATTGCGAAAGGCATTCATCAATAAAACAAGATTGGCAGAGGATTTCCCACCTGTTATGTCTTATAGGCCCGATAAATATTTTACTATCATAGACGAGTTAGTCGATAAAATATTGGGGCATGACTTAAACAAGAAAAGTTTAACAGAATATCTGCTGGTACACTGTGCAGCCGAGAAGACTTTAAAACGAGAATTGTGTCTAAGTGACACCAAAGGAACAACAGAATTGTAGAAAAATCAAGAAATTACACGAATTTAATATATTTTAAATATCGAAATTTTAATAAATGGTTTTTAAAATATTTTATTCAACGCTGAAATTAGTTTGGAAATTATACAATATTTCATTAAATAAATATTTCGAATTATGACGTTAACTTTTGAACCGGATTTAAAAAATAATTTAGAATATGTGTTAGCAGCTTCTAATAAAGACAAAGATAACAAAACTCCTAGTTTCAAAGAAAGAATGGATCCAGCTTATGATTATTAAGTTGATAAACTGGGTTTGGATTTAAAGAGTTTTCCTATTTGGTCAGATTATAAGAAATTCTTAAAATCAAATCAAGTCAAACGTCAATATGCTGAAAATCAAAAGACAATTACTGCACGTCGAATTTCTCATCGGATGATTGATAATTCCATGGTTAGTATTGAAACAATTGGGAGAGATTATAATGCTTTTGAAACTTCTAATAATGGCGTCATCACTAAGAGATTTATCGAAGAAAGGATTCGCGATTATATGAAGGCAAGGCGAGTTGCAGGAGAATTTGGAGCTTTGATTTCAGAAGATGGTCAAACTCAAGAACATGTTTTGTTGACTTATAAACTTGTCGTCAAGCAAATGATTATTGATAAAAAGAAACTTGCTTGATATTATTCATTTTGGTTTAATACATTTATATCATATTTATATAATATTTATTTAATATCTAACTTTAAATCAAATTCCTGCAAATCCGGGTCTTTTAAACAAATAATTAATAATTAAATATCTGTTTTAAAATATTAAAATTATATTTAAAACTTAGTATTTTAAAACTATGGAAAATATCCTATATCAGAAAATAACGTTAGTTTTTTTGACAAAATATACCGCAATAATTAGTTATCATCACATTCTACAGAAGAAAAGAAAATATTAATTATTATTTTAAGAAAATCTTATTAGAAATTTAAGCTGTGTTTGAAACTGACGAAAAATTTCATGAAAGAAACAAAACTGATAAGAAACAACGCCATACGAATGTCATCTTGGATTAGTTACACTCGAAAATCACTCCATCTCAAACTGAGAAAAAAATAAATGTTAAGTTGGCATAAAGTATGTCAAATACATATATTTGAGTAAAATTCTAAATTGGATTTGTTTGTTTTAATATATAAATAATGAAAATGAAATTAAAAATGTTAATCTTTTCCAATTGATATTTGGAAGTGCTTAGAAGCCTGATGGACATTGAATAATTAATTATTGTGAAACTCCATATAGTAAATTAAAATTAATTCATAATATACCTATTTCGAGGGGATGAAACCAATAAAGGCTCTCAATGCAATAAATTGAGGCAATACGATATTCTATTTATGATTCGTTTAATTTGTTTCCGCTAGACAGCACAAAGATTTTACTAAAAGAAAATTTCTATAAAATTTTCATACAAACGCTATGGAAAATTTGAAAAATATTTATTAAATATCTGATTTTCTTTATTTATTATTGATTGAAAATATATAAAATTATTTTTTTATATTTAAATGACAATTGATAAACAAAGCTAATCAAATCAATACATTTTATATTTTATTTAACTTATTGAAATATTATCATTGGAGAAAAGAAATAAATTTTAAAAAATATATAATTTCAACTAATATATAAACAAGTTATATAATATTTTAGCAATAGATTTCAGACAGTTTTTTTACGAAATGCATTTCTTCGTTTAGATTCAAAGAAAATTTATCAATTCATTAAAACACAGATATTCATTTATTACTTACGAAAAATAAAATTTTATGGGATATTGCCAAGACTACATATCTTCTTACGTGCACTTTTGTCTCCCTTATTATTCTAAAATTTGTTTGGTAATTGTTCAAATTTGATAAATAATTTATTCCTACATTTTTGCGACTAGTCATCTATCAATTATTTTACATAAAAAATACGATAATAATTTAATAATTTTTATATTAATGTTTGTAAGAGTAGATCAAAACGATATTTCGGCACAGCCTTTATCAAATTTGTATTTCCAATATTTTAAATATTTAAGTCTAAATTTCTATTTTAATTTAAAATTTATACAAAAAATGTTCTTTCTCAAACAAGAAAGTATAATAATTAAAACTTATGTTGTCTTTTCAGTTAATTTTGAAATAAAAATTCCAATTCGCTTAATTTAAACAAAAACTATAATTTTGACATTGAGATTCGCATTTCGAATCACAAAAACTAAGTTCATTCAAACAAATTTATTGCTGAAGTTAGATTAAAAGGAAACAAAATCAATATAATTTAAATTAATTAAGTATAATAGTTAATTATTTAATTAAGTAATTATTTTATATAATTTATATTTAATTAATTTCAATTAATTGTATGAAAAATCATTATGTTTATATTTTAATTAAATTGAAATAATTAGATTTGTTCATTAAATTCCCTCTCAACAAATGATAAATGCCAACATAAAATGCCACTTTAGACAGATGATGATAAAAATTAAATCATCCTGTAAAATATCTAAAATATTTAAATGAAATTTTATCAAATGTTTACAGTGATTATTTTATTTCTGTAATTCGATTTGAAATAAAAACAAGTGTAGACAAATTCATCTAGCGAAAAGATAAATAAACTTTCTTTATCTACAAACATTTTCAAGTTTTTACCTCACAGATGGAATATATTTTATATTAAATATAAAAAAGGCGGTCTCAATTTGTTTTAGAATTACAGTTTTGTGACAAGTTCTGAACCCAGGATGATTGATCATAATTGTATGATCCGAACAGTTTAACCCAACTAATCAACTTTTGCATCTCGAATTGACAATGAATTGAGTATCAATAATAATATTACTATAATATTTTATAAAATTTAATAATAACAAAGAAAATATTTTTATGAGACAAAACTACAATTAATTTAGATTTTTATAACATCTTCCTGGGTCGCATTGCAGTCACTGGGATCAATTTCAAGTTAGATCAAGTTTTTTACAAGTTTCAATCATCACATTTTAATTCATAACCAAGATTCGAACACTATCTTAGCAGGATTTGCAATGCATTAATAACCACAAAATGAAAATAACACGAATTAGAATCAATTTTAAAATATAGAATACCCAACTGTTTACTCAACTTCATTACACAAAGCAAACACCACTCCAAATATGACAATACAAACACAAACACACAATTGTTATTTCTATGTATATGACATTTAAAGTAGTTCCGTGTTTATGTTGATGTTTTAATCTTTATACAAATCGAACTTCCTCTATTGTAAGAGTAGTAGAATAGATGAGGAATTCTATGAAATAAAACTATCAATAATTGAATTGGCTTCCTGTGATGTAAATAGTAAGGCTTGTTTTCGGGTTTGTATTTTATATTATAAGATTGTTTTGTGCGCATTAGGATCTTTATTATGAATTAAAATATCAAGGATGCAATGCCATATACCTAGAGATGTATATAGAGATCCGTCATTTCCATTCTCAAGTTCTTGATCACTGTTGACTGATAATTAAATAATACTAGTGAGCACAATAGTGAATTAAAGAAAATTGTACTTGCAAAGAATGATGCGTTTAGTTTGTAATACCGTTTATGAAGTGGTACATAGAGAACTTATGTGTAAAATTATGTTATGTAAGAAAGTAAAAAATTATTGAAATAAATGTTATTTAATTAAAAAAACATTTTTTAATTTTTAAAATAAAATTTATAATAAAATACATATTTTTAACAAATTTTTAAATTATTCAGTTTATTATTTTTTAGAATTTTTCAAATAAGCAAATCAAAATCTATATAGTTTTTTATTGTTTCTACCTAATAATGACAGCGAATCTGTCAAATTAAATTTTATAAGTGATTTTTAGTGGCGTTTCTAATATATTTAAATCCGCCCTATGTTAATGTTTTTATGATTTGTTATTATTATTATTATTATTATTATTATTATTATTATTATTATTATTATTATTATTATTATTATTATTATTATTATTATTATTATTATTATTACATATTATTTATGAACACAATTATTGGCTTATAAATTAAATTAAGTTTTATGGCAAATCTCTCTAATTACAACGAGTAGAATGATTATTCTCATATCATACACATTTGTGGGTAAATGATTCCCTAAAATTGCTGGGCGGAAATCGCTCTTGATCGACATTATTGATGAGATATTCTTTAATTTCTTTTCTAGATAAATCTACAATAGAAATCCGAAATTGCTCTTCTAACTTTAATAAATTACAAATAAATAAATTGTAAAGAGAAATTTTCACAAAAAAAATTTAGCGAGCAAATATTTTAAAAAGTGTAGATTTCTCGTGTAGTTATTATTAAAATTATAAATGAAAAATTTTTTAATCCATGAATATTAAAAATTGAAAATAATATAAAATAAAAATCTTGATTTATCATCATTTTTCTAGTATTTCTCATATTCCCATGACGACAAATTTTTACTAGACAAATGCTAATGAGCGATGAGAAATTACTTAAATCTTCATTATTTTATTAGAAATTGCGGTTGAAAGGTTTATTCATTAATTAATATTAGTTTTTTCTAATTAGAAAAAATATTCTGTATAAATTTATCGGTTTAGTTTTAGCAATACCATGATTGTGGATTTGGGGATTATTTTTCTTCTAAAAATACTTCTGTGCGTTTTGAAAATAGACAAAAAACTTTTCTTTAAAAAATTATTATTATAATTGTTTGAAAATTCCATCTTTAAAATATAAATAAAAAACAATTTTTTTCAACTTTAATATCATAGAAAAATTGAACTCAATATTCTAATAAAATCACGCATGAATTATTTATGATTATATCCGATACGGTAAATGTGATTATGTAAATTATTGTAAACAATTTCCACAACAATTATTTTTTACATTTATATAAATATCAATTGAATGAATAATTAACAATTATTATGCAGAAACTGCAAGCTTTATTCATATTATTTAATTATTTAGGTAAAAGTAAATTAATTTATGTGAAAAGATTGAACTAGTTAACTAATCATTTTGTTAAATTATAAGCATATTTCTCTCTTCAAAATATAATTTTAATCCAAGAATTACAATAAATAATAATAATAATAATAATAATAATAATAATAATAATAATAATAATAATAATAATAATAATAATAATAATAATAATAATAATAATAATAATAATAATAATAATAATAATAATAATAATAATAATAATAAATATTTTCGAAAAACGAAAATATTACAAATGTTGTAATTATCAAAGATTTGTATAAATTTGTATAAATTTGTATAAATCTATAAATTTCTACATTTCTATATTTTAAATTTAATCTTAATTGTTTTTATTAAAATTTAATTATAAAAACTTTAAATTTCATTTCAAAATTGATATAAAATCGAATCAAACAATTAAAAATTAATTTCAAATAAAATTCTTCTCTATAACAGTATTTGAATATATGAGCGCGTAAGGTTTCAGTGTTGAATTCATACATTCAAATTCGGAGCAAATCATCACTTCTTTATATTTCTTGGATTTAGTCCTGCCCGTGTTAAAAATCTGAGAAACTTCTGTGACTTATACATTTAATAGTTATTGAACTTGTTGACACAAACACATATGGTGATATCAGCAGTTAGGTATATTATTTTCTGTATAATTTTTCTTAAAACAACCATGTGATGTACCAGTGCGCCCAATTTCCACGATGTTTATACTTCCTCATATTTAAACTTAAAATAGTAATCAAGATGTTTCTAATCGACAGATAACGCGCCAGGGTAAAATTTCGGTATTTTTAATACAGTATTTAGTTTATAAAAGACTGTATTGTGTCCAGGAAGTAGTTTTGTCCACAGACTAACTTGTTACAAGTTAGATATATAAAAATTTGGATATTTTACAATTTAAAGTAAATTTTAATAATTTTTAACTGAAATTTGATGATTTTATATTATTCATCACATATTTTCATTCTATATATCTATTTTCTATATCTATATTCTATATATCTATTTCAATTTTATCCAAAGATTTAAATTATTGGGCTAAAGGGACTTTGGTATTTATTATAACCACTAGAAATGAAATTCATCTTCATCATTAAATATTTTTTCTCTTTTTCAGACAACTCAGTAATTCAGTAAAGGTTTTGGCATAAAAGTTAAAGCTTTTATCTGTCATTTTTTCTTCAAAATATAAAAGTTTAAAATGCTTTTATTCTATGGAATATTTCCACATATGCGAAAGTTTACATTTATAAAATTTATTCTATATTACATGTTGCGTGTATTAAAGTTATATTTTTACATTTATTATTATATGGTGTTATTTCATGCAACATTATAATTGAACACACATATAAGTTTGTATGTTTCTATAACATAAGTTTATTGATTTTTTTAAAATATTATATATGTTATTATTCCATTCAAACAAGTGTATATTGGGTATGTTTATAATGGGTATAATCATTTGTAATATCTAAAAATGTGTATGTATGTATACATCAGTGGTGCCCAACCTAGTGCCCGCGGGCAAAAAAGTGCCCGTGGAGACTTTTTCAAATGCCCGTGGGTGTTTTTCTAAATACGGTTAAAGAAAATATCGATTTTTAACATTAAGATGTATAATGTTAGATCATTTTTCTATTAACTAATTTTTCAAAAATGTGCCCGCAAAGACTTTTTCATTTAAATAGTTGCCCACTTGATAAAAAGGTTGGGCACCACTGGTATACATGTTTGTACATATTATGAAAATTGAATTTAGTGATTTAAAGAATTTATGAGTCAATAAAGAAATTTAAAATGTTTATAAGTGAATTTTAATAGGAAAAAGAATAAAAATACAAATCTACAAAACAACTATATTAACCCTTTCCAGCCCAAATTTTTTCAAAACAAAAAAAAATATATGCAGTAAGTAGGTACCAAAACTACTTATTTTATCATAAAAATATTTTACTTCATTTTTTTTGTTGCCCAACTGTGCCAACTGTTAAAAACATATCTTACTATAGTTCTCACTAGTTACTGCCAACTGTTTTGGTAGTAGAGAGAAAAAAACTGAGTTTTTAACTAATGATTCCATTTGGAATCACTGGGCTGGAAAGGGTTAATTCAATTTTTTAAAAAAAAAGACTTAGGAGTTACGTTTTATTGTTTAACAAATGGCAGTCATTAAATAAATTTAAATAAATATTCTAAAACTTAAAATTAATTTGTTAGATTTCAGAAGAAAATTATTAACAATTTACTTCATTTTTAAATAAAACTCTTACCACTCAAACCATTTAAAAAAAAACTACAGTAAAAGAATAATTAATAAAACTGAGTTCTCAAATGAATTTATCACAAAATTTTATCTCATTTAATATAATTTTAAGGAAATTGTTGATCACTGTTGAGATTTTAAGTCTAATTGCCTTAAATAGTTTATTATTTGATTTACTTAATATTTATTGTGATTAATGATTATTGGGAAAGCTGTAAGTCTCCTTTAAAACTTGTAGTGGGACTACTGGGATAAATCCTAAGTCCAGTATATTACTTATAATAATATTAAAATAACACACAATAGATAAAATACAATATTAACTTTTACAAACAAATTTTATTTACATTATAACAAAATATAATTACCATCGAAATAATGGGAAAAAAGATTAGACAAAATTGAATTGCAATCTATTGAATATTTGGAATAATTATAGTATACTATAACTATAGTAAAAAACAATGCCTCTACATGTTCAATAAATAGTGTTACATTGTTTCGTTTTATTATATATACTAGTAGATTATCCGACAAGATAATTTGACCCCCTAGGGGTACTGGTTGCGAGGTAATGGTCATGTTCCTATACCCCTATACTTCATTTAACACTTTATATTTATTCCATATTACATTGGAAGCAAAAATTTAGAAATTAATTTTTGCGTCCCGTATATTATATTTCAATCGAATATTTAAATACTTGATTTTAAACTTTAATTTTAAGTTATAACAACTTCTACATTTGATTTACGTACAATATATGTAGAATAGTAAATTTATGTGAAATCAACAAAATCATTTAAGCCACAGGGTCTTTGCATGAAAAAAAGCCTGGTCAGGTCAAATAACAAACATATATTTGACACTTATCTAAATTTTAATACATTTTAATTAGAAAATTTAGTAATTTCATTTATTCTATAAAAAAATAATAACCATTATTAAATCAATTTTATTACTAACTCATAAAAACAATAATATAAAAATAGTTGTTTTATATTTTCTTATACAATACGTATTAACGAAAATTGAATAATGATGAAAATGAGAAGCAAAAGAATTTAATTTATTTTCAAAAATAATTAAAACAGCAAAATCATGTTTTATTTATTTTTCTCATTAAATATGAAATCATAACTCGAAAATGTCTTTAAATACAATTATAATTTTTAATTATTTTTTAACTTTGTTTTTTCATGTCGTTCAATGAATTCAGGCGTTATATACTTCATCTGGGTCAAGTTTATTTTCCTTCAATATATAAGATGCTATTTTCTCATTAAATTATCTAAATATTCGCTAAATATCCATTTGTTTTTCCTAACATTACAGATGCTCCATCGGTAGTGAACATAACCAGTTTTTGCAAATCAATAACATTTTCCTTAAAAACTTTTTATTTCTCATACAATAAAAATACCGTCACATTGAATTAAATTATTAATTCCAAAAAATTTTGTTTTATAACTTAATTCAGAAACTGATCAAGTATAATATAATTTTTCCCACAGAAATATCTGTTCCTGTCTACTATAAAAGTATGAAATGAAAATCTTCTTATTTCATTCACAATCTTTTTACACAAGATTGTATTAATATATTCGGTATCCGGACTTTTCGTCCCCGGACGATTCATCCACGAACAGTTCACCCCGGACGATTCGTCCAAGGACTGTTCATCTAATTTTAAGGTCCTATAACCATATATTCGACAAATTCAAATACATAATTTTTACTGCGCCATGAATTAATATGTATTTCCCAATATGCTCATATATATTTTGCACTGATAACATAGATAAATTGATGGTTATTGCTAAAATAACATTGTCTATTAAAATTTTGATCATGTTTTTGTCTGTATTTTTGCGCTCCGCAAATTCTTGTTTGAATTCCTCACAATTTTTCTATATTATGAAGGACTCGATGATATCCTAAAATGACTTGTTGAAAAATTTGACATTTGGGGTGGTATAAAATATTAAAATATTAAATTTATTTATTTTATTTAAAAATGAATTTTGATTAACGAAAGTGTATAAATATATAGTTAAAATTAAAGGAGTAATATTAGTTTTCAATAAATGAATGACTTATGAGCAATAAATTGATGACTTTATTATTTTAATGCATGAGGGTATGATGCAAGGGTGTAAAATTGTCTTTCTCACTATCGAGTCTAGATATATTTTATGTGAACAGCCAAAAATGAATGGTGAGTCCAACATTGCTGACTTAACATTCGTAGTTGTTTTTTTTTAATTTAATTTTAATTTTTATTTTAGAAATTTTAGATTCAATTCAAATAGTAAAAGATTTGTTTGGACTGATGAATTTCTGGTGCAATCTAGCTTGGGATAACTGATCGGGACTTTCAAAACTGTTGCACGGAATTTCACACGTACAACTTAGAGGAAACGTTGGATGCAAATAGAGTTAGATATATACTTACTGTAAATTTTAATAAAATTACAAAATACCCTACGATAAACAAATTATTTACTGAACACATTATGATTGTCATTAGTATCAGTTTTGCTTAAATATTTATTAATTAAAATCTATTCCATTAATAAAGCAACTTAATTATTACTATTCTATCTCAATCAAAAACATGTGATCTTTTATAAAATGGGCCTAAAAGAGAAACTTATATCATACGTGTATCACTAAGTTGTGACGGTATCAGAAAGGGTGATGTTTACTCGATATTACGTACGTGATATTTCCTTATTTAATACTTAAGTATACTTTATTAAACAGAATTGTTAAAAATAACTGTAAATGTTAAAATTTATGACAATAAAAGCATCATCATGCAAAATTAGGCCTAATTCATACAAAATTTATAGAATTATTTCTTGGAAAGATATAATTGAATAAAACTACCTATTTCCAGATTTGTTATGCAATTGGAATAAAATTCAGTAGAAAGAGGGGAAAAGTTATATGACAGTTTGTCAAAATATGTTTTCTATAATGGTAATATTAATTATATATTTTATTACAAACCCAACAATAATTTCTATATATTAGGTAATGTAAGATCTAAATTGAAATTGAAAATTTTAAATAAGGGTGTTTTTGTATTATTATTATTATTGAGCATTGCCGGCGGAATGGATTGACCCACACTAGTGATCATTTTAGAAAGTGTGCCAGTAAAAAAAATAAGTATTTCTGATTTTAAGATCTTGTCGAAGAGTTTGAGTAATTACTGAGAACGATTAACGGGCCAGGCGTTGCTAATTAGATCTTTAAATCATATAATTAATGATATCTGGGATGACGTAATTGTTTGTTAAATTTTTTGAATGAAAAAAAATTTTACTTCTTAAATTTAAATTAAATTTATTTTTCATATTAACTTAAAAAAAAATTTTTATATGAGAATGTAAACAATTTTGTGTGTTTTTTAAAAGCAAAATAATTTATACATGATTAAAAAAAAAATTTTCTAATTTTTATTAGGATTCTCATCCGTGAGAACATCCGTTTTCAAATCTATAAATAATTCCATAAATTTTATTTAATAAATTATATACTGAAAAACTTGTCTCTTCTTATTTTTGTTATTTAAACAAATTTCAGTTTTTCTTAAAATATTTTTTGATAAAAATATTTTTTAAAATTGATAAATTTCGTTCTTCTTTTTCAATAAAAATATATTTTAAATTTTAACAAAATTTCTAATTAATCTTTAAGAATCTCTCAACTTCCTCATAATTTTATTAAAATATCTTTTAATTTGATACAATTTAATTACGATTATTACATATGTATTTGTTAATTTGTTTGAATATTCTTATTTTCATTTAGTTGTTATTATTACGATTCCGGGAGAAGACTGTAAAACATTTGAAATCTAATAGCAATATTATATTTAAATGTACTTAGTTGGCGATTTTCTATTAATAAAACTTTGCCTTTGATAAGTTCTTCTTTGAAATATTTTATTATAAAGGGAAAAATTTCTTCTTACACTATCTCGAATAAAACATAATAAAGACTTTAAAACTACCGAAGAAATGGGTAGACAACTACCAAGCAATAAAAGATTTGTGATGATTGAAATTAATTTATTATTTATAATTCACAAAGATATTTCCACCTAGAAAGTTATTTTGATAAATGAGAATTGTTTGTTTACATATGACAAGCTGAAACTAAGCGACACGGAATGGAATGACAGGACAATTCAAATGAAGCTAAATGCTATTTGAATTAGTATTTCCTAGTGGGAATTCTTTTCTCGATCATCCACTTGAGTTTTTTAATTCCTATTCCCAAATCTTGAATACACAAGAAATTTTAACGTAGAATCAAGACTATTAAATAAAGAAAAAGTAAATCTAATGTTTGGGTGATAGCCGACTTTCATTGCCTTATTGATTTCATTTATATAAATTAAAGGTTTCCATATTAAAATTATCCTAATAAGAAGGACGAACCCAATATAAAATCGCTGCGATTACCTATTATTGACCACACCCGGCATTCAATTCAATATGATGAAGATATTACAATTAATAACTTTTTTTACTGTAACCACTGCAATAGAAGAAACAATTATTCAATATTTACTCTTTGTTATGCTTTTATTATCCCTTCATCTTTGTTTGATTTCCTAAACTGCGTTTGAACATACTACCGCCCTTGTATTTAAAAATCAATTATATATTCAAAATTTTTCATTAAACTGATAAAAATATAACCAGAAATCAATTTGATTTAAAAGAATTATTTCACAATCACCTAAATCATTATTTAAATTAATTAATTAAATAAAATAAATTTACTCATTGTTTCGATGTCATCATCGGATTCTATTATAATAATTTCCTCTTCATCGTCATCGACAATAATTATTTCAGGATCATTACAAAGATATTCTTCCTCGGTGACATCAAACCATAGATTGTCTAAAGCAAAAATAAATAAAATAATTTTAAAAAATAAATTAAAACATACCATTGCCAATAGTTAACATGGCTCGTAAAATAATATTGATTCGGTTATCCATTGAATTGTTAGAATTTATTTTTACAAATCCGTAAAAATATTTTTTAAAAGTGAAAAAAATTGGAATTTGTGAATGTATATAAAGAGAATGAAGGTTTTTCTGTCTCAGCCAATCAGAATTTAGATATACACACATAGAAACTGAATATTTTCCTCTCTAGACCAATCATATTGTTAACATTCACTGTGTATGCCTGGATCATGTGATGTCTTTATGACAAAATAATAAGATTTAATAAGAATATATTTCCAGGTTTCATATATATATATATATATATATATATATAGCTAACCAATGTTCTCCACCAAGATGAGACGATTGAGACTTGATTATTGCTCGAATAAGGAATTTTGTCGAAAGGAAAAACTCCTACAATTCATTTCCCAATATCTGTTTTCCAATTCGATTAACCTGAACAGAACTACAATAATAAATTAAACAATAAATCAAAAACTTACTCCATGACAACTTTACCATAATTTCCATATACATTTATTTGAATTCCACTAAATTAGTAATTTTTGGAAGTATGGCGAGATTTATTTTGACTGTGTCATTAAATACATTACGTACTTCAGTAAATCCAAGACATTTGGCATCAGCCGTTGTAGAAAATAAAAATTCAAATGGATGATTCAAGCAATAAATATCAACCATGATCATAAATTATGGTTTTCCTTAATTTCGATGAACTCGTTAACTTATAACTATCTTTATCTATAAGAACATTAATATATAAGAACATTACTGCTACTTTCTTATTATATTCAATAACTGATTTGCTATGGATTGGCAATAAATTGTATACAAATGTAAAATCCAAAAGAGCAACTTCCCAGTCATTATCCAAATAGATAGGGTTTTGGAATTCGATTATGAATTGACTTGCTTGATTGTCCGGATGAATTAATGGGCAACTGTTGCTCGGTAATATAGTACAAAAATCTACTTTACTAGGTTTTTGCTGATATCCATGACGGGTTTTGATAACCATGCCATTTGACAAAGTATTTTTTATCCTTGCCTACCTTTTTAGTTTTCAATATCTTTTGAATTCTAAATACTTTTCGGGAGGAATGACTTGTAATTCCTGCTCATAAAATTTCCCTTTTACAATATTTTGATCAGTCTTTGATGACATCCATTACAGGATTCTGTTTAGTATTTAATTTTGAAATTACAAAGACTTCATCAGTCTAATTTGTATCGAAAATTTTAATAAATGGTGATGCACTGATTTTACTAATTCTAACATGGTTTTTCGGTTTTGCAATTTTTACAGATATTTTAGAACTTATTGCTTTAACTTAAACTTTTGATGTTATATTAACCGGTCTCAATCGATTCAGACCTCGATGTGATGAATGATTATAACTGGTTATTATTTTTGGTAAAACATTTACCCATTTTTTATTACCTTGATGCACAAACAATTTCTTTAATCTATCTCTCAATGTTCGGATAAATCTTTCAACATGGGCAGCTTTGTATTGAGAATGTACCGAGTTATGATTTATTTTCAATTTATCAAGGATTTGCTTAACTTTGTTATTGTAGAATTCTTTACATAAAATAATAATAATAATAATAATAATAATAATAATAATAATAATAATAATAATAACAATAATAATAATAATAATAATAATAATAATAATAATAATAATAATAATAATAATAATAATAATAATTATTAATAATAATTAACCTAAATCCGCTTGCAAGTTATTAGGATGTCCATCTTTAAATAAAATATTTATAGCTTTGGACATTTAATCTGTAAATTTTGCCTTGACTGGTATTGCTCGGGCAAACCGACTGAATACATTAAAACATGTTAAAATATATTTATTCCCATTGTAAGTTTTCGAATAAGGTCACGTTTCATTAATTCCATTTGCCATAAATCGTCAATCCCGAATGTTTTATATGCTCTTGTTGGAAATCGTTTCTGCATTGGTTTGTTCAAACTGTACGTGAGCTGATCTGATAACCACTTCTGGGCTTCTTTTTTCGAATTCGGAACTCTTTTGTTTAATTTTAACACTCCACCGAAACCTTTCTCGTCTTCTGGGTTTGTCCATATCTTCTCCATTACATCAAGAAGATTTAAATTTGAATTTAATGTCGGGTAATCAGGAATTAGCACCCATTCTTTATGATTGTGTTTATGACTGTGTTACTCCATCTAATAATGATAATGCCAAAGGTATCAATGCACCAATAAATATCCCTTGTTTTTTATATATAATTTTTCTCATTTGCTTATGATTTTTATTATTTACTAATAATAACAAAGGTTTCCTATGTTTACTCAATAACTGCTTTTTTGATTTACTGATTTTATTCTTGCCTTTGACTACTTTAAGTATAATATTGAGTAAATCATCGACAACAAAATTTGGGAATGATTGCAATATATTCATTCTTTTCATACTCGGAGCTTTTAACAATGCATTAAAAAATGGAAAACAACGATGATTTTTAACAAATTTCGTTTTCTTACTGGTTTTACGTTTAGATTTACGTTTAGGTTTAGGATTTTTCGAAATAAGATTCATTACAGAGCAATTTTAAGTAACAAGTTTTTTAGATGGTGTATAACTAGTTGTTGGTGGAGCTTTTGGAACTTTAATACCCTTTTTAATACTTTTTTTTAATTTCCCAATAATATTTTACCCTTACTTTTTAAAACATTATTATTCATACATGTTTTCAACTTCGTTTATAAACCATGGCACCTTTTGGGTTGAAAATATCTGTTTTTACTCGTAAGTCATTGGGAAATTGTTGCGTGAAATCAAGAAATATATATCCATGCGGTATTGTAGCAACTTGAAATGCACTGATAAGAAAATTACGATTGTTAGGATATACTTGACGTGCAAAAAATCAATCACAATTGCATCTCCAGGTTCTTGAAAATAACTAAATATTGAACATTTAAATTACGTGTTCGACGTGCACCACCTTGATGAAATAGATTTTATGTTATGAAAATAACTGTTACACCAGCATGTATGTAGATTATTTCTGAATAAATTATTAAAAATTTTTTCTTTATTAGCTTCTTGGTACAAATCATCGATAATAATGACATCACCTTTCTTTAACCGACTTGACCAGTTTTTATCAAATCCCTTTACTATCTTCAAGGTTTTTTAATTTATAGAAACTTGATTGTGTCAATCCATGTTCTTCATCAGGACCCCTATGCCAATAAATCCTGTTGAATTTTGTTTTGAATAAATTTGATTTTAGTAATTTGCAAACAAATAATGTTTTTCCGCTACCCTTGGGCCAACGATTTGGTATACTGCATCATTTTTAATTCCATTTTAAGTTTTATAATTAATTATATTTGTTTATATTCGATGATTTAATGAACTCTTGCTAAAATTGTATATAAAGAGTAATATTTCATAAATGATTTAATAATGCTAGCAAATATAAATTATCGAGGAAATTTTGATGTTTCGAAAATAAAGTTCCCATCAGGAAAACTACAGCAAATTGTTGATAGAAGATGGAAATACCCGATAATATCTTTAAAGACTGGTAAATGTAGAATTATTGGGTGTAAGGAACCCTTGGATATTAATAAATTACAATATCGAATCAATAATATTAAAATTCAATCAATTACCGTTACTATGGATATGGGACAATCTACACAATATGTCGAGAAAATGTGATTGTATGTTTCAACCGGAATTGTTTCCTGAACTATTAAAATATAACCCTATGTGTCAATGTTTTTGCTAGTGGAAAGGTTGGTATGCTTGGGTTGAGAAATTTGGAGTATAGTGAATTTGTTAACAATGTTCGGAATGAGATAATTTCGTTGGTCGATTTCTAATTGGTTAATGATTGTTTTAAACAAACTGTTTATTGTTTAGAAATCATTTTTTCAACATGTACAAAATTCCTAGCGCAGCAAGATTGACGAAAGAGATTGATAACTATGGTAAATTTTTAATTTATTATTTACATTTTTATAATCTTTATTTTAAGATAAATATTCCGTAGTGATGCTAAATCGCCTAAAGTATTTTTATCCACAACTGAATGACATTCTGAAAGACAGGCAACCAGAGATTATACCAGATCTCGTATGCAATGCCACCCAAATGTGAATATACGATTTTGTTCCACCAAGTCCTGTGTGATGTTAAGATCGATAGAAGACAGAAAGAAATGGAAGCAGAATATCCATGCATCATCGGATGCACTTGATGTGCCGATCGTTATCGACGATATGTCGAGTGGGAATTAGTGAAAACACTTAGAAGGTTTCACTTTTCTCGAGTTGTAGATCTCGGGTGATTGTATAAACAAATGTTTTTATTGTGTTTTTATTGGTTTTCTTTTATATATGCGACTTCAAATAATAATAATAATAATAACAGTAATAATAGTAATAATATAAATAATAGTAATAATACATATATAGTAATACACATATAGTAATACACATCTAATACATATATAATAATAATAAATGATAATAAAACATGTGACAAATGCAATACCTATGCATTTTTAATGTAATTTAAACAAAGACGTGCTATAATCTGATTGCATGATAGACACGAGTCGAAGGTATAAAGACCCTGTATCATTTCAATTTAATCATTATTCACGATGACCAAGAAAATTTCAAGCACCGAAAAACCTAAAGAACTTGTACAACCGGTTCAAATGTTCCAAAACTAAAAAATGTATTTTTTAAAAGAAATCAATATGAAATTGGTTGCACCGATCGAGCTAATTCCAACTCAATTTCCATTCTAATCCGATACACTTTCAATGATAGATATTAAAACTATTGATGATGTTTTTAAACGTTTGAATTCAAATCTAACATGTAATCAACATTCATGGTTCAATAATCGATATGCAAGATTCTATTATGCCTTTGATGAAATCAGCTTCAATAAAACGAAAATTGGTATAGAACAATTGCAATCCAAAGATATAATGTTAATAATAATGATGTGTATTCTCTAATAAAGAAAATTATGTCTGCTAAGCTTTCACAACTATTTTAAAATAGTTTAATAATATTTAATAACTGTATTAGTCATATTTGTTTTTCACTTTATTAACAAGGAAATTGCAAAATTAATGCAAAACACATGCAAATTTAAAAAAGACAGTCTATAAACAAAATTACATTATAGTTTTAAAGTGTTAATAATGACTGTAGAAAAAAGTTAATATTATTAATTAATTACCAAATTATTTATTGTTTTGAACTTTTAATCAACTTTTTGTTGGCAAAATTAACATAAATAGCTGGTGTAAAAATAGAACACATATTATCTGTTTCAAATACATTAAATATAAGCTGGATAGCTGAGAGTGATGATTCAGGATTTGATGAAACTGATCAGGAAGTGACTCAAGAAATTGATGAAGAAAACACTCAAGAGATTGATGGAGAATTTATTATTTAGAATTTGTAATCAACTTTTGATGTTATGAAATGTGGAGATGATGATTGCGAATGTGTTAATTAATAAATTTTAAAATTTATTTATTTATTTTAA
Organism: Schmidtea polychroa; assembly: GCA_959609185.1. Classification (NCBI taxonomy): domain Eukaryota; kingdom Metazoa; phylum Platyhelminthes; order Tricladida; family Dugesiidae; genus Schmidtea; species Schmidtea polychroa. Next base: position 43,036 of record CAUHTR010001061.1, on the reverse strand, counting down.
ATTTAATATTTGACATAAAACATCATTTTTGAATATAGTTTGGAATCTGTATCACCAACTACGATATTAATTTGATAATTGAATTCTTCTCTATAACTCTGTAGTTCTTTATATTGAAACTGGTACATGCGAAGTTTAGATAAATCAAGTACGGTTTGTCCAATATACATTGGTCTATCCAAACACACCATTTCCTTATTGAGCATAACAGCAATGAGATCATCCGCAATCTTGATGCTACGACGAAACATAGAATGACTACAATAAGTTATCAATCTTTTGCTTTTGTTGCATTATCTCAAATTTATACGTTTCTTAAATTTTTCCATAGTTTTACCGTATAAACTGTTGTTCTTTAATTTATAATAATCTCGCTGAAATGAATCCGTACTAGCTGCTCTCATTTGGGTATTGCAATCAATATATCCTTTGAAAATAGTCACTTGCTTGAATTCTACAGAAATATTTCAATGCAATAAAATCATTTGAAAAACTTATTTATTCTAAAAGCAAAGAAAGTTACAACATTACTTCCAATTATTCCAATGTTTAACAAAATTAATTAAAATACTTTTATGAAAATTCTATTTTATATATTTTAAAATTTTTTATAGCTCATTTAAAATTACATATTGTTAGGGTTGTCAATGAAATTAAATATTACCAATTATTAATCTGATTCTAAAGCGTGTCTTATTTGACATCGATAACGAATTTCAGAAAATATAAACTTTTATTGATTAACACAATTGATTTCCAATTTACAACGAAACCAAAAATTCAATATTACAACAATGACTTTGAATGCTTATTACAACCCTTCGGGAGAAATAGTGCATTTGTAACACAACTCGGAATTTACAACAAATTGACTATTGTTTCTGGTTTTGATCATATGTAGAATCGATTTAGTTGTTTTCCCTACTTTAACTTGAAATTACTTGATACTCGTGATTATTAACTTCGAAAATTTATTTTAAATTTCTTTTCCTATATGAAAATATTTTCACGAATACTTTTGGCGTTGTTTACGCCTTTATGCTTCTGTTTCTTTAAAAATCTGACTCCTTTTTTCTTTACAACTTATATCTCTTTTTTTCTTAACAAGTTATGTACCTAATCCAAATTTTGTTTTGTCATTATAGCCTGCCATCCAATAACACTTGCAGGTATTTATTTTTATTTTTCTCACTTTTGATTCTCAGAATTCTGGAACAATCCATCTTCCATTTCATACATTTTTTACCGTTTCATTTTATTCATTTAATAATTATTTTATTTTATTATTTAGGTATCCTCAGCAATATTATCAAGATATAAAATGTATATAAAGTATAAATATAAATATTAAAAGATTTTTGAATTTTTGAGGTAGCATATGGTGTTTGAAAAGTAATAATCTACTTTAAAATTTAAGAGAAAATGTAGTTAAAGTAATATATTAAATAATTTAATTTTTTTCAGGTTTTTCCAACATTTTTTGTGTAAAAAAAATAAGAAAATTTAAGTTGCTTTTTAAAATATAACAAATCAGAAATTTATAAATATTAATATTTTTTCTGCTTAGAAATATTTCAAAACGTATAAAATTGATTTTGCATAATCTGTACGATTTCACTTCCCCATGTAAGACAAATAAGATAATTACATGTTAATTAAACTGGTCGTTCTTGTAAATTCTGTCAGACATATATATAATATAAATTATCATGATAATAATAATAATAATTATTATAATTATTTTTATTATTATTATTATTATTATTATTATTATTATTATTATTATTATTATTATTATTATTATTATTATTATTATTATTATTATTATTATTATTATTATTATTATTGTTATTATTATTGTTATTGTAAGTTGGTTTTTAAAATATAACAAATCAGAAATTTATAAATATTAATATTTTTTCAGATTAGAAATATTTCAAAACATAAGAATAATAGAAGCATTTAAAATATTTTTATCAACTGATATAATACAGTTTTGGAGAATTGAATGACGATTGTTGCAATCTGAAGTAAGAGCTTGTTTCATATTTGTTCCATTTCTACGACTGAGATTGGCAAAAGCAAAGAAGCGGAGCAATTTGGAGTACAAAAATTAATGAAGGCAGTGCTTCAGAGAAATAAATTTTTTATTTTAGGTCATAATGTAAAAAATATAAGTCAAACAAAGAAATCAGATCGAAGGTGACCAAAAAATAAAAAAAAATTTTGATATACTTTTCTAGTGCTGTTGCTGTATTATTGTTATTACATGGTCTATTGCATCACGTGCAATGTATGCAAGGAAATATACATTGGAAGTAAACTCAGGACCTTGCACCAAAGAGTTAAGGAACATCTAGATCCTGGTGGAAAATCCACAGTAAACAGACATCTCCAACAATCTCAACCAAGAAAGGAAAGAAAAAATACTTCAATCGAAATCGAAGCCAATGGAAACATCCAAAAAAATGTCAGATTCAAAGAATCAATTCTCATTTTTAACCGACGGCCAACAATCAACAGTAAAGAAGAAATCAATGAAATCATCAATTTGATCTGTTGTCATTGTACTTGAGAATAACTGATAATATATAAAAAAAAATTAAAAAAAGTAATAATTAAAATAATATAGAAATTTTGGGAAATATGCTTTCAAAAGATAGGAATAAAAATCAAAATTGACACATTTATTAAAATATTTAAATCGCGTATATAAATAGTTATTAGAAGCTTTATTTTATAAATATTTTAAAATATTTTATTAAAATAGGCTTCTAGGGGCTAATTATAGAAGCTTTAAAAATTTTTAAATTTTGGTTGGTGTTTCATTTTGAATTTTAACGGATATTTAATTTTAATTTTAAATATAATTTTTTAAAAATTCAGAAAAAAAAGTATATCATTATATTATATTTTTAACCAATGAGAAGTAAGAAAAGTGGAATAAAAGAAAGATCGAGATGTATCTTCGAAAAGAAGAATGCTAAATTCCAGGAGATGGACCAGGACTATCTTATAGTCGAAAGATTTTTTATTAAATACATTATATCACTTTATTGTTTTAAATAATAAATGCTGCTACCAAGAAATCATCACTTTATACTTAAAAAAATAAACAATTAAAACAAAAATTAAAATCGAACTATCAAATTGATTAGAATTAAATCAAAAATTAAGAAAATAAATTTATCAAAAGTGTAGGCGTGATCAACTCTGATTGTTTGAACAGACTCACAAAATAGTATATAAGCCAACGTCTCGACAGATCACTTAACACTATTTTTAAAAACCGTTTTCATCAATTTCAAAAATTTTTTTACCACTTCTTTGAAATTCTACTAAAGTCACAAATTTGTTTATTCATATCGGAAATTTAATTTTTTGGAAATTCTTACCCCACGATACCGTAAGTTGGATTTTATTTTCTTTTTGGTTTTATTGTTATAGTTATCTTGTAATTTAATGAATGTGAAAATATCATTATAATCTGTAAATAAATCATTTTTCCTCAATTTTAATATTTTATTTATTTTTTCTTATCATTTTAATGGAGGTCTACAAATAAATTAGTTTTATATAAATAGATCGTGTAATGATGACATTTCATAAAATCAAGCGGTGGAGATTCTTTGAAGTTTCATTCTTAATAGTGTCAGGTGTGGTTACGATACTCAGAAGTAGACGGTACTCGATCTCGACCTTCGTGAGGAATTTAGTCGCAGACCATAGTTTTAAACTAAGGGAGCCCAAGTATGATCACGAGAACCAAAATTCACAGGGAATTTAATTACCAAGAAACTCCACAATAGTTGAAACTATCCACTAGGATTCATAAATTTGATCACTATAATTTCATATTCAAAACAATTTTCATTCGAATAATTATATGTCCATGAATTTCTATGAATACGTAGTATCAATAGTATCAATAAAAATAACTTAGGCAAGAGTCAGCCCACTAGAAATGAAAGCCATTGTTACCCTGATTTTATAAATAACAGTAGTTGCGATACTCTAACTTGATCACACCAGAGCCACTTGAAACTTAGTTGAAAATCGCTCATTGACACAATTATCAGTATAATCCTAATTTTTCCATTGATATCCTTAAGCAGTTATACTTTCATTTTTCGTCTGCACGGACGGCTTAACGCGATTTGCCTTATCAGTCACTTTAACACTAATATCATAAACTGGACCATACGGGTTGAGAGGTGCTATTCATGTTATCCTTACCATCATTAATATCATTTTATTATTATTTTTACTACTATTATTCTTCATTTTAATATTACTATTGTCATTAATATTATGATTATTAAAATTATTCTCATTATTATGTTGAGGAACCTGATAATTAATTCTTACTTTGATATGCATTAATATTATAGATTTTTTAATAAGTTCTTAGAGAATATTTTCCGAATGTCATAAAAACTTCTATCAGCCGTCCAGAACTCGGATGAGTGTCAAGTAAAGAGCAGTCTTGGCAACAAACCGCACCTATCTTCTTACACCAAGCCACTGTGTACAGTCTATCACCATGGGTATATAGAGGATTAGTTTTCAATTGTCATGTGGTCGTCTGCCAACGGATCACATCGTTTTACCTCCAAACATCTCTGCGATCTGGTTCTCAGTACAATCCAATACTTTAATTTTTGTAATTCTTTTCTTAATGGTACTCAGCTTCTTTTGATAAAACTTGCCTCGACCATACAACAGTTAATTTTCACTAATTGAATTATTGGGTCTCAGGAAGCCACAAACTCTTAACTAAATTCAATTATTATCTTTCAGCTTGACATTCTATGACTTTACTTGTCAACCACGGGAATTCTTTTTATTAATTATATTGATTAGTTTATAAAACTTAATTAATTAGTTTGTATTTTCTAAATAACTTTCTAGACACCCCTATGAATTTGAAGTTATTATATTCATACTCGTTCATATCTGTTTCCACCGAAAAGTATTAATTTTTTTAATTTTTTAATTAATATTTTGCACTTCATTTAATTGTTTGAATTTTGTTCAATTATGCTTTTTTATTGTTTTACACACAGTTCTATGTACATTTTGCCTCCATTTAAACGACACCTCAACATTTAAAAATATTTTTAATTATTTTTAAATATATTATTTCAGATTGTAATTAATTCTATTTTATAATACGTCACAGAAACTCAATGAATTTCCAAAAGGCATATTACTAGGAGATTAAAAGAAATCAAATAAATCTCGACCCACATATTTTGTTCATTTATTATTAATCATTCATCAAAATCATCAAAAGAATGATGCCTAAATATAATTCTGTTAAATATTAAGAATAAATTAGAAAAAATTGATTTAAGAAGATATTCATAATTTCTATGTAATATAAAATTCCCATATTTTTTAAATGTTGATATCAGAAGCGTCTATTTCGATTGGTGTTACCCACTCATCCCTTCACAGTTCACATTTCTACAATGGAGTCATAGACCTTTTTCGAATCTTCCTGAACTAGATCATTCATAATTGCCGTTAGTAATGTTTGTGAAATAAGTCAAAAAGTTTAATAGGGAACAAAGAAAAAAACAAATTAAACAATATCATTTACAGTAAAAGCATGATGTCTTAAGCATCCAAGAACTTCAAGAAAGTTAATTTATTGTTATTTTAACATTAAGATTTATTTAAATTTGAAAAAATCCTAGTAACACCATTGACCGATATAAATTTAACACTTATGATATTACAGTAAAAGTCAAACGACTAATAAATTTTAATGATGATTGCGTAATTCACCGTTATTATTGCATTGCAAGTTTAAAAAACTGTTGTCACTAAAGAAACTTCTTAAGATTTTCGGGTCAATTAGAAATACAATGTCTAACATCCCATTATCCATTACATTAAGAAGTAAGATGTATAGACACAAACACTATGCAGGTATGTCTTTTCATGTGTTTATTTTCAATTTGTCTTTTATTAAATTATTGGTATACCACAGCAGTGGTTCTAAACATGATGATCACAGCCTTTTCAATATTATTTATAGAAAATACTAAAATATACTATTTCCTAGTTCTGATGATTTCATAGCTTTTCAAAATATTATAGGAACTGTCTTTATTCCAATATAAAGTTTATAGCGAAAGAAGTTAATTCTTTAATTTTTATATTTGTTAGTGGAAAGAATGGTTAATGATTTTGAAATATAAATATATAGATAGCCACCAGATACAGGTCTATACACTATTTCTAATAGCTTTTGTGATTTTAAATAAAATAAAAATATGATGAGTATGATTTTTAGATCATGGTCATTATATTCTACATTTAAAATATTTAGCAAAAGTTTACATAAGCTCGTTTCTCTTTTAAATAAAAATAGATATTCAAATGGTTTTGTACTAAAGAAACCTTTGATCGCTTTTGATTATAGTTAATTATAGTTAAATTATAGTTGATTTAATAATGGAAACTTTAATAATAAGTATGAAATAATTTAATGTGAGGCATTGGACATCACAAACTCACAAATTCCCCACAATTGACATTGAACCACCAAAAAATTTATTGAAATTTTTTAATTAACTCATTAAATCATTAAATCATGACTATTGCGTCATTATTGTTTTTTGACATATTTTATAATGACAATCTGATGCTGAGGATTGCCTTGAAATATATTTCAATTGCTTGGCCTTTTAGTGTTTTTATAATGTATGTTTCACTGATTTACACTTAAAATCTAGAATTTAAGAACTCGAATCCAAATAGTAATTCATTTTTTAGAATAAATACATTTTTCAAATGATTTTATTGCATTGAAATATTTGTAAACAAATAAATAATTAATAGAAAACAATACAAATTTTATTGTCACGCCTAAACCTTAACTTTTCAATTGTTTAAGAACAAAGACAATTTTGTTTTTTAATTGCTTTCATATTATAAAAACCAAAAATTATTTCACAACTTTATAAATTGGAAAATATGATTAAAAATTGTTTGAAAATTTGCAATATTTACCAAAAGTGTTGAATATATACTATGTAAACAAATGAATTTTTAATATGAATTATTAACAAACCTATTTGAATGGTTTGAATTTAAAATAAAATACTGGGAGTTTAAAAAATTACAACTTTATCATGTTTAAATGTTGTGGATTTATTATATTTATGAATTATTAACTAATTTATTGCCATTCGATTTTTGACGTACTATATTAAGGCGTCAGTGACGGGTACTTCCTTTCATCCAATCAGGGTGTGGTTGATCAACAATTGACCAATCTGACAGTAGTATAAATCCATCATTTGATGATGATGATTGATTTCTTGTTATAGCGTGTGAAACCGCTAGTTTCTGTGTGATATTTTGTAAAATACCCACGAAGCTCTTTTAAATTACAACTTCTTTCCCAGTAATATTAATATCTGAATTATTGATTTCCAAACTATATATTTGTATATAGAAACATTTCTTTTATTGTACCTTTTCAAGATTTTGTACATCTTTACTGATTGCTCGATGTTGGGTTGTATGATGACTCATCTACAGCTGTCGAATCCTTACTTTCAAAATCTCTGTCTGATTCTGGGTCGCCTGCTTTTGGAGTTAGATCACCAACTACTGTTGTTTCCTCATTTTTGTGTGCGAAAACTACGTCCCCTTAGTGACTACACGGATTCGCTGCACCTTGATCTGGTGCAGAGCGGTATTCAAATTGACCTTGAATCCCTCGAGTAATCTCTCCAATAGAAAAGGACAAATAAGGTCATGCAGTTCAGACACAATGATCAAATTGAATCATTCGGCTCTTTTTCGATGGCACTGACTCCTTTTTAGCGTATGATTGGACGCCTCTCACTTGACACACCATCTGACATTCGACTTTTTCGTTCCCCTTTGCGTTGGGTTTGTCTCAATCCCACATAGCAACTTACTCGTAAACATCTCTATCATGCATATTCATCTATTCGCACACACTTTACCGTAAATAACAATTTTAAAATTATATTTGAATTTTATCACCAAACTAAAAAAGTAAAATTAAATAATGTCATGTTCACCGTCGAGGAAACCGGTCATTCGTCTCGATTAATCTTCTTATCCACTGACTCAACCGGGCGAGCTTTCCGGCAGAATAGCACTTTGGTCTGTCTTGTCATCATATTCTTTTCTCAATTGTTCGTAGGATAAGTTCAGTAACTCCCTTTCGTTCTGAGAACTACGACCGAACAAATCTTCTCTGTCGCTCGAATTTCTCGACCAACGCACACACTTCTCTTGTGGTCTCTGTTAGCAGTAGTCTGGTCAAGTTCATAAAGACCTTGCAATTCTGATGACGATGGGCAACTCTACACTTACAACCTTTGGTTCCACATCGTTCTTCGAAATTTCACCCATGCTATCCTTTTTACCATGATCTTCTGCGGTATTCTTCAACGCCGACTGTTACCTGTGAGCAATGATACCAATTTCGTTCTGCATCTAAACCACTCACACCATCACAACCCCATCATTTTTTTCATCACGACCATAACTATCATCTCAATAATTTGGTTGTGGGTGCCGGGTAGTTTATAATTAGTGTTCATAATTAAATGAGCGACGTTAAAGGTTTGCCTAAAACATCAAATAACCATGATATTACGGTTGATATTAAATTTTCAATAATAAATATCTATATTTGTAAAAATGCTTAAATTATTAAACTTATTTTTTTAATTAAAATATTTTTACGTACGTCAAGTAAATTTTAAAAATTTCTATTTTTAGATAACACATTTCCAATTTTAAAGTGTTATCTGAGGGTTTCAAAAATTACTGGGAACGCATAACTTGTGATTTAAATATTTAATTACTAATAAACCTATCAGTATAATTTATTTTATTGAAATTGTTTAGTGTATGATGATGACAGTCTAGCATTCGAAATATATTGCAAAAATACATTTTAAAAAATGATGTTTTCTTATTAATAATAATTAGAAATTAACAATTACTCCCTCTGTCCAAAAATGATAGTCCAGTTTGACTTTAAATCGTTATTTCTTTGCAACCATTCAAAATTACTTTTTTTATCTTATTCAGTATCATCGAAAAAAAATTGATATTAACTTTTAGCCATAGATTCTCAATAAAACAAATTTTATTTTTTTTAAACAACATTTTGGCGCCAGTTTTGTGTTATTCTGTACTGCTTTTAAACACGATAAATGGTTGGAACTAAACCTAATGGAAATTTAACTCTTACAAAACGAAGAGCTATATTTGATCTTTAAGCAACAATGGTTTTCTATATTTGATCTTTAAGCAACAATGGTTTTCTAGCTAAGGTAACACTAAAAACAGTTGCCTTAAAAATGGAATGCAGTGTTCGAATTGTGAAAAGAATATGGAATCGTGGAGTAAAATCACAAGAAGCACTTCGATATTCTGATGTCAGCTCCAATATAAAAAGAAAAAGTGGAAGGAAGCGAACAAGATCAGTTATCGAAGTTTTGGAAAAGATTAAGGAAACGCCATGACGACAAAGGAGCACATTAAGATGTCTAGCATCTGCAGTTAATGTAGCTAAGTCTAGTTTACACAAGATGCTTAAAAATGGAGAAATAAAAAGAGAATCTAACACAATAAAACTTTTGCTTACTGATTTGAACAAAAAAGAAAGAGTTAAGTTTTGTTTATCGTTTGTTGCAGTTAATCTAGATACTATTGGACATGACCTTTACTTTACTGATATGAATGATTTGATTCATTTAGACGAAAAGTGGTTTTATATGAGCAAGATTAAAAATAAATATTATTTGGCTCCTGATGAAAACGGACCAGAAAGAGTCACTAAAAGCAAAAAATTATTGCTAAAGTAATGTTCTTGGCTGCAATAGCTCGTAATGCAATAGCTGCAATGACTCTAGTAAGAGTGAATGCTTTAGTGGGAAAATAGGTATTTGGCCATTTGTTGAAAGTGTTCCAGCAAAAAGAAATTCTATTAATAGAGTAAAAGGAACAATGGAACTAAAACCTCAAAATGTAACTAAAGAAAGAGTTTATCTTAAAGAAGGTAATTCCTGCTATTAAAGAAAAGTGGCCAGCAGCACAAAAAAATATGCAAATAAGGATGCAGCAAGATAATGCAAAACCTCACATTAATTGTAGTGATGAAAGCATTGTATTGGAAGGCTCAATGGATAGATGGGATATTATAATGACTTCACAGCCACCTAACAGTCCTGATTTAAATGTGCTTGATCTAGGATTTTTTAATGCAATTCAAACTTTGCAGCATCAAAAAGCTCCAACTTCAGTTGAAGAACTAGTAGCGGCTACAACGGATGCTTATGAAGCTCTTAGCATTGACAAAATAGACAATACTTTTATAACACTTCAAAAAATTATGTAGTTAATTATGGAGAATCAAGGAAATAATTCATATAAATTGCCTCATTTAAGCAAAAGCAAACTAAAAAATGAAGGAAGTTTCGAGCATTTTGGCCACTGTCTTCCATTGGATATTGATGTATATAACACTGCAATTTCTTTTATACGTAACAGTGATACTTAAAATGCAGTTTTGTAAAATTTTTCAATCAATAAAATAAAATTATTTTATGTGTTTTTACTGTAAAAGGTTTTACAAACCGTTCAATTTTTTATATTCTCTATTGACAATCATTTTGGGAAAAAGGCTAAAATGCAACTGGACTATCATTTTTGGACAGAGGGAGTATTCAATTTAATTGTTTTTACTAATTTATTATTTGAAATCAAATCTATTCCTTCATTTTTTAGAAAATAGAAAGCTTTTGAAACATTTTTTAATGCTGAAGTGAGTAAATATCATATTTATGCATATTGTTATCTGTAAATTTTAACAATAAAGGAATAATTTGGACGTGAGTAAACAAAACAAATGGGAATTTTAAGACTAGATTTAAAAATTCCGTCAATTTGACGAATTTCAAAATTTTCAAAAATGAAATTAATTAATGTTTCATATTATATAATTTTTTTAACCTCTTAAGTGGTTTATTTCGTCAAACGAAATGCCCTCCTCAGCTGCGAGTTTTGTTATCCGCTAGCGTATATATACGTCTTGGGCATAGTGTTACAAAAAATAAAATAATATCTTATTGGATGATATTTTTTAAGATAATATGTTAACAAAAGTAATATTTATGATATATATTTTTTGTCTTATGCGTTTTGTAAATTATAAATTATAAAATTATTTTATTAATATTAATTTTTTTTTAAATTGTAATATATACTAAAACAAATTGCACTTCCAATTCATTTGCAAATAAAAAAATAAGTCAATATAATTTAATCATCTTCATCCTCTTCTTCAGCATCTTTTTCATTATATTTATCTACACTGCTAATTTGGTTTAAAAGTTTTCCATTTTCTTTGATTTCTTGATAAAATTCAGTGCATGTAATATCTTTATAATTATACACGACGCTCAAAATACCTCGAACAGTTAAAATTTTCAATTTATTTCTTTCCTTAGTTGACTGTCCGCTGATCATTGAAAATATTCTTTCGACATTGGCATTTTGACCAGGTATTGCAAAAAAAAATTCGCAAATTTTCAAAAATTCGGAATGATATTCGACAGTATTTTCTTTAAAATATTCTTTCCATTTCAAGCAGGAAATCAAATTTTTAAAATTTTCAACATTAAGAATTTTTTCAAAAAATATTTTTAAATTACAAAACTGATCAAAACATTTTGCATCATCTACAATAATATTTTTGGTGGCAAGAAATATTATTGATTTTTCAACTTTATCCCATGTTGGAAGCCTATCAAATTTCATCCAAACAAAGTTATTTAGATTTGATAATTGATTAGTTCACAATTGTAAATATTCTAATGATTTTTTATAGCAATTCATGCAATTTAAATTGAATTTATTTATTTCACTGTGCAATTCCCTTTCTTCAATTTCAGATAAAATAGATTTCACTTTGATTGGTAAAAATGATTCGCTATATCTATGTCTCAATGTTTCTGTCAATGAGTTTATTGTAGCCATTACTTCAAGCACAGAATTTTGCTCAGCTTCAATTTCTAAAATTTTTCCATGAAACACATGCATTAGTGAACTTGCAAATTCTAAATAAGCTTTGCTAAAATCGTTTTCAAAAAACGATTTTAAAATATGTGGAGAGTTGTCGAGTGATAAAAAATATGCTTTTAAAGCAGAATAAACTTCCAGAACCCTCTTAACAGCAGGATAAAGTGATAACCAACGCGTTTTTGAGTGTTTTAATAACGATTTATACTGAATGTCTACAAATTCGCAGAAACTTTTCAACGATTCAGTCCTTATGGTGTAAATAGAAAAATAGTTATACAGTTTTACGATTATTGATTCTAAGTCTATTGTCATTAAATCAAATCCATACTGCGCGGAATTATGAACAATATAAGCGGGACAACCAATGCCTATCAAATCCTTTTGAAATTTAATTTTTAAATGGCTGTAAACATTATTCTTCCCAGTTCGTCTCAATCCTCCAAAATTCGTATTGCAGTTATCTGCAGAAAATGCAATACATTTGTCTACAATATTGTATTTTTTTAAACATGTATGTAAATGTTCACTTATTGTTTCTGATGTTTCGTTTGGCAAAGAATATAAATCGATCATTTTTGTTAATATGCCACTATTTTTTTCAAAAAACTGAATTACGACTGGAAACATTTTAATTGCACCATGATTACTACCATCAGTTGAAACTGATAAGAATGATATTTGTGATAATGAATGCATTATATTTTCTATACAATATGGAGCAATGACGTTATTGCGATGCATCTTGTTTTTGTCTTTCCAGATGAAATCCGTTTAGCTACTTCTGAATCATCAAACATTTTTGCCAGCAGTTTGTTTGTACAAGCGGTGGAGTTATAACTATAATGATGCTTTAATGCGTGAAAAGCTAAAGTTCCTTCAACAGCTGATACTTTGTGATCCAGAGCTGAAATTTATTTTGTAAAAAATCACATACGGATTTAGAACTAGCTCCTATACGAATGGTCTGTGTATGTTTTTTTGAAGCTACATGCTGTTCCAAATCGTATTTTCCTTTGTTTGCGACCGAAACGGTTGTGTTGCACACCGTGCAAATTGCCTCCGACTTCGAATTCGGTGTTGGTTTAAAACATTTGAATTTAGCTTGTAGTTGTTCACTAAATAAGCACTTTCGCTTACTCATTTTGGAGCTAAGAATTAAAAAATCAAATAATATATCACTATCGTGTAATTGTAAGTAATAGCTTTTTTACTTACATGTTTATTTTCACAGAAATTTAATAAAGTCAATTGCTATTGCAACTGAAAATATAGTCAGAAATTCCGAATACGACTGATAAAAGTTTTTTGTTTATTTTATTAAATAAATTATCAATCAAACGAGATGTCAGAAACAGAATAATTTATCGATATGTAACATATTGTTTTGTCAGGGTGAAAAGTGATAAATTATTCATGGATTGCTAAGCTTTCTTTTGTGCACTTATTTAAATTTAGGACATAAAACTGCATGTGTGCAAAGTATTTATGTGAAACAAATTTTTAGGCACTCAAATGTTTTATGCGCCTAAAAATATGCTAAAAATTCATATACCAAAAATATTACTAGTTAATTAAGCAAATATTATAATTAAAATTTGGCGAAATAAAAAAAGAGAACAATTTTGAATATATGTAAAAAAGATAGAGAACAAAAGAATTATGTTTAAAAAGAGAACATGTTCTCTTTAAAAGAGACCTGTTGGCAACCATAGTCATAGCGACTTAAGAGGTTAATAATAATATTTTTTCAATAAATTTACTTTAAATGTCTATTTTAATTTATCCGTCAACATGATCGATTTCAATAACAATAGGAATGTAATTTAGTCTGTAAATCTAGTGTTAAAATCATGTAGAAATTCACAGAAAAATGGATTGCTCCCCAAATAAAATTATTTCACGCATACCACTGTGTCCATTGTTACATGGGCAAGCCATCAAATAAAATTAATTATATTAAAATAAAAATATTGCAAGCGGTTGTATGTATTTTAATTACTTCTTTCTAATAACAGAAATCTGCTTGTTTTAATTTTACAAAATATTTTATAATAAGTCAATTGCTTCTGATATATGTCAGTCAACAAATTACCAACGAAGTAAAACAAAATCAAACTCTCCTACAATCATTTGTACTGGATAAGTCCATTTACGTCCATTAATTCATTTTATAGATATTAATCGCTTAAATCTTAAATTTTATGTGAAAAATCAACTGACTTCTTAATTATAATAAATTCTATTTTTATGAACCATAAAATGTCAAGAATAAAAATGAGATATATTGGATGTGTAATTAAGTGTCAATAAATAAAATTTGAGTGTATGAGAGAAAATAAATCTGGTTTTTATTCACTATATAAAATACCCGATTATTCCGGATTTTGAGAAAAAAATCTAATAACATAATTACCATCGTATGTACGTCCGTATCAAGGTCTAGATTTCTGATGTTATTTCCAGTAGTACAATATATAAAAAACAAAAATAAATATGGTGGCATTTAAAAATTTTATAATTTATTGAGTCAAAATTCACTTGAAATAGGCAGTGACGAAAATTCGTGAGTATCAACAAACATCGATATATTACTGATTTATAGTCTTCAAACTCTCTTTTTAATAAATTTATTGATTCATATATATACATATATACATATACAAATATACATGTTCTTTACTCGGGCACTTAGTGATGTAAATTGTTTTTCTCTGTTAAATTCATATTATTAGTATTCCAGAATCATTAGTTTCTTTTTTATTGACTTAATGTATCAATATTTTTCTATTGTAATTGACGTAGTCACAGATGTAACTAAAGCAACAATTGTTCAATTTTTTATTAGATAATATAAGTAAAATATTATATATTTTTTATGATTGCATTTCAGGCATATCATTTTTATTTATGATTTTTGTAAATATCATACACCATGCATCCGATTTATTGTGTTTAATCATTCTCACAAAGAATTATCATCAATTATACGTCCGTAAATTGGTCCTAAGAGCAAATTTTAGGAAAAAGTCATAGATGAGTTTCTTATTTATATTTTCGAACTTTACAAAAACGATGATTTCCATAGAAATAACTATTGTATTATCCTTCTTAAAGCATAAACACAATAAATACTGATTAATAAAAGTTCTGGACTAAGTTATAACAGAACAACGTTATCTTCAAGTCACAAGGTGAATCTTTCGAATATGTGGGTGTTTATCTCCCAGAGTCCATATTCGCGCATAATCAAGTAAATGTTGTCCTCACATGAAGAAGAATGTAAAGTTTTTGTTGGAATATATATGAAAATGTAATTAATATCTTTTGAATTGTATAAAATTTTGCTTTTAAAACACAGAAAAATATGCAATACCTTGTCACAAAAATAAATAAAACTTGATTTGGACACACCTTTCACCGAAATATATAGGCTTAATAGGTCATGGTTCTAAGAGTAGGCAACGTTGCGATCGCCATTTACTACATTTTTCTTGAGTGACATTTAACAAAATATCAACGGAGTCGAACTTTGGAATGAAATTAAAGCAATAGGTGGACAACTTGACACTTCACATAACTATCCAAAAGAGTGTTGAAATATACTTACACTTTTAAATTTGTCGAAGCATTCCTCAAAGTCTTGATAACTCTTTGTATACTACAAGCGCTACCTGCACAATTGCAAAAAAGCTGAAAACAATAAAATCGTATTGAGATCACAATGTGTCAAGATCATTTGGTCAGCGTAGCTATGATTTTCATTAAGAATTTGTTGATCAATAATACATGGAAGATTCGGTTACAAATTTCGGAGAATTTAAAGCTAAGAAAATTTATTTTTTAATTATGATTTGTATACGTTTTTTATGTTTTTGTATAAATTAAATTTTTTTATTTACTTTGTTTTTGTAAAATTTTTCTATTAAAATAAAAATATATAAAGTTTTGATTTTCAGTGCCTCTGCCTCCCATTTTTATCAATTAATTAATTGAACTTAAAATATATTATTAAATTAATTAAATTAAAAATCAAAATTAAAATCATTGTTTAATTAATCGGGATTTTTTTTCCAAAAAGAAATTCAATATAAAATTAATGAAACATTCAACTTCTCAATCATCAAATCTCGTCAGAACCAATAAAGCAAATATGCCAGACATACAAGAAACTGAAGCCTTCGTCTTATTAGCTATGGTCTCTCTGATGATGGTCAAGATCTTCAACAATCTCCATACAATCGCCAGATCAAGTGCCCGTGGTTTCGTTGGTACATTGACTATTGGAGCAGATATATCAATTATTTATTTCAATGATCTTTTGAATAAAATCTTTATTCGAATTAGTTGTATGTCTACACAGTGTTATTCTATTTTCTTCCAACTGCAAAAACCTCAAAAGCCACGCTTGGGTTGAATGTGTATAAAAATAAATAATTTTTCTCCTCTTTTGTAGAAATAAATGAATGTCAAATGCGAGGCTCATATGAAAATATTAAAAAATAAACTGTAAATTATGATTAATAAAACATGATTAATAATTAGATTATATATATTGAATTTATTAAAAAGAGAGTTTGAAGACTATAAATCAGTAATATATCGATGTTTGTTGATACTTACGAATTTTTGGCACTGCCTTTTTCAAGTGAATTTGATCATTATTACATTTAATAATTATTGTTGGGGAAAAATAAATTTATTTCGTATTTTATAATAAATTTATCGGTTTAATTATATTTTATTTATATTTTATTTTAATTACCTAAATAATATTTCCTATTTTTTAAATTTTATAATTTAATTTAATTTTTAATTTTTTAATATTTTTTTATATTTTATATATTTTTTTAATTTTAAATTTTAAATCTAATTAATTAATTTAGTTGAATGTTGATGGACGGTTTAAGTTTTTTGATATAAAGAGTCTCCGCGGCTAATCTTTGCAATGAATTTTTGAACGCATCTTGTAACATTTTGCATATTGTTTCGTACAAGAGTGGTGCTGATTTATGCACTTTTTTCCAGTGTTCGTGATAATTGCTGGTTTTGCTCTTGACGTGTTCGTTGAGTCTTGTTTGGAACGTTCTATGTGTTTCGCCTATGTACGATGCCTCACATCTTGTGCAAGTGATTTGATAAACAATGTCCTTTGAGAGGCAGAAGCATTTGGTGGAGGATTGGCATATAGTACAATATATATATACAATATGCATATACAATCTCGATGAAATAGGTCTGATGTTAGAGATTTTTGAGACTTACGAAGCTGTGATTTCAAAGGTGCAGCAGTTGAAAAAATTGGGCGATTATGAACTAGAAACTCCATATTGCGAATGTAAGCTCTGATTGTATTACATGTCCTATTGTTTAAAAAGGAAGCTTAGGTATATTACTGGCTTTTTGACATGTTCCTTTTGTGTATTATGCCTTTGAGTTATATTCACTCAAAAAGTATTTTTCTTGTGGTATCCATTTTGTAAAAACAGTGTTTTAAAGTTTTCCAGGGTTTCTTGTTTTTAAGTTTAGTCCAAACAGTTCCGTATTGCTCTTTTTCCCAAGGAAGAATGTGCCCACTGTGTAGACTCTTAGTGAATAAATCTGTCCTGAATGTGTGTGTTTGGATCTTCAGAAGGACTTATCATGGTATCTAAGAAAGCTATCTTGCCTTCTGGATCAGGTTGTTCAAGAGTGAATTGTATATTAGTGTTAATGGAGTTTGCATGTGCCAAGAATTTTTAAGAGGTACCGTGGAGACTATGAAAATGTCATCAATGTATCTTTTCCACATCAGTATTTTATCTCCAAAAAATGATCTAATATTTGATTCTACATGATGCATGTAGAAAATGGCTAAAATCGGCGAAAGGTTGCTAGACCATGATTTTGTTTGAACGGTTTTCCTTTAATATACAGTATCTGAGTTTATGGCTAGTTTGACAATTTCTATGAAATCTTGTTCAGTAAGTCTGCAAAAACAGTTTCTGGTTTGAAGGTTTCGAAGAAAGAAGTTGCAACTGTGAAGACGTTGTTCTCTCCAGTGAGAGGGATGGATCCATAATGATTTGAAACATCAAGAGATCTCCAAAAGTATGGTTGCTCTAAAGATGTTGAAAGAAAGGTTTGTAATTTCTGCAACAAATTGGTTTGTGTTTTTAAGATGACAGGGTATAAAATTTAGTAGATTTTTAAAGATTTCAGCAAGAATTTCTGAAAGAGTTGTGGATGGCAAGTCAAAAGCAGATACAAGAGGTATACCATTTAAAGGATCTTTGTGATATTTGGGCAACATTGTCATGGTACTAGGTAAATGTTCACTACAATTGCATTTTGCAAGTAAATCTCTGATTTCGAGGTTAGTCTGTTTGTTAGCAATGACAGAAAGTTTCTTATTAAATGGGATCTGCGTGGAGGATAGTAAGATCATTTTGTTTGATGGGGTATAATTTGTGAGATGTTAGTTGAAGAGTGATTCATAGTGATCTGTGTTAAGCGCCACAAGTCTGTTTGTTTTATCTGAAGGCAGGATTGTTAAAACTTTAAGGTTTTTAAGTGTTTTTATATTACAAGTGAGATTTTTGTGTCGAGAGTTACTCTTTCATGAGATAAGCCTGTTTCTTGACAATGTTCTTGTTAGAGGATGGACGAACACTAAAGATTCTGAAAATTAAATATTACATGGTGGGAGCAGATAAATACAGAATAAACATACATATAGAATTTAATCAATAATATCTATCGTGCTTCAAAAACATGTACAAGAGCCTTTATCTTTTGATCTGCCTTGTAAAGATTCATGTCGCGCTGTTGCAAATTCAAACTTAACTCTGACAACTCTTGTAGGGCATCGCACATCAATCCGAGGTCTATTACAAATTCAGTGGAAGTAATCTTTCGTTGCAAACCTTCATATGTGTATTGATCTTTTTTTGTTTCTGATTGGATCATGTTTTGCTTCTTTAAAATGCTTCACCAAAACTTCATAATCTTCTCAAACTGCTAAAACTGAACGAAAAATGGATGCCACACATCTCGTGCTCAACATTCTTCCAATTTTTATCAACTAACTTTGTAACAAATTAGTACATATTTGCAATTCTCTTGAATTTTTTGGCGAAGCATGATCAAGGACATACAGTTTGTCAATGAATGCTTTAAATCTATTGATCCTCAAAACTTGTTTTATGGAATCACAAACGGTGAGTTCCAGTCGGTTATTTGTACAATGCCAATCCAGAACCGATGGAAACTTTTCTTTCAGCCATTATTTGACTCCACCTTTGCACCCCAACATCACAGGTGCTCCATCTAATACAAGACAAATCAAATTTTTTTTAGAGATTCTTCTGTTATCCTATAGGAATGAAGGCAGTTTAGCAATGAATCAGAAACTCCCGTTGTGGCTACACATTCGAGTTCTACTAAATTCAAGAATAAATTCACTGGTGAATTCATTCCACTGTCCGTAAGACAAACACGAATGTACACAATTAAAGTAGATTTTTGGCTAAGCATAGTTGACTGATCAATAATCAATGAAATTTTATTGTCCGACCTTACAATTTCTTTAGTCAATTTTTTTCTCATTTCAGAACTTATGTGATTCACTACGTTGATTCATGCATTGGTTGAATGACGTATATGACCCATCTCTATTCCGTTCAGTTCTTGCAAATCAATTTCAAATTCAAAATTATGAAACGATTGGTTTTCTTTGGCCACTTTATATGCTGTACGAAAAATCTTTGCAGTTATGACTTTTTCACGAGATAATGCCTTTAACGACACGTTCTCGCTAGGTGCCCCATCGGCTTCGCCTAGAATCTTAAGTGCAACTTTATGTTTCCTTATGATTGAACAATTTTTTTCGTAATGACATAAGCACTTAGTAGGGTATTGTGTGGAGCCGGGAACAAAGACATATGACGTCATACCCCCTACCCTATATATATTTTTTAATTTTTTTTTTAAATTAATTTTTTTTTAAATTTTATTTAAAAATTTTTTTTTAAATATATTACGTTGCGGTATTTTAATTATTAAATATATTACGTTGCGGTATTTTAAAATTTAAAAACTTATTTTGACAGTTAAGTTGACAAAATAAAATTATTATTACACACAATGTATATATATATATATATATTCTATCAGACAAGATATTCTGTCCCCCTATGGTCACACACAATGTATAAAAATATTATTAGTGTCCACACACGCAACAAGTTAGTGTTCTCATCGATAGCTCATCTTAAAGTCTAGTATAAGATCTATCTATTGATATATTATTATTATTATTATTATTATTATTATTATTATTATTATTATTATTATTATTATTATTATTATATAATTTCAAATTTCTATCACAAATCATGGTTAACTAAAAACATAGTCGAATATTATAAAATTTATAGTATTGTGTTAGCACACACTCGTTATAATAATTAGCAATATGAATATAGTTTTCATGGTGTATCAAATCAAAACCTTTCTTTTACATTTATCGTCTATCAACCAATCAAAATCATACGGTATTAGTATAAATAAAACATCATATTTTAAATTATTGTAGAAATGTCTCATTTTATGGAAAATCTTTTAAGCGAAGTTATCAACAAGAAGATTGTGGAAAGCCTCAGTTTCCTGGTCGACCGGACCGAAAAGATTATCGAAGGAAATCATATCGATTATGAGGATGTGATCAATTCCGATTGCCTCGAAACGAAAAAATTATATTTTCACAGGATTTTAAACTGCCTATGTGACGATGAGATGAAGTGGACCCGAATACTAGTAGGGTTCGCTTATATGAAGATCATAATCGAAAAAAGTTTATGGGACTCGGAACATTATTATCTATGGTCTCAAGAAGTAATACTTTTATAATCTATATTTTATTAATATTTATTTTCTAGATAATCAAGTCAAAGTTTACCCCATGGATAGAAGCCAATGGCGGATGGGGTGTATTAAATAAACTGCCCTGCAATGCTAAAGAAACTGATGAAATCAAAAGAAAAATGAAAAACTATATAAAACTTGCAACAGGTGTTGCTATTTTGTATGTTTTATCCCGATTTTTAAATAAAAATTAATATAGTTATTTTGTTTGATTTTTAAATAAAATTTTAAATAAATTTACAAACAATAATTAACTAAAATTTATTAACACATTCGCAGTCGTCATCTCCACATTTCATTATATTTTCAACGACATGATCAATACAACCATTCGTAATATTATCTTTAGGTTCCTCTATAGGTTCATCTATAGGTTCATAGATTTCGTCATCAATTTCTTGAGAGTCGGTTTCTTGAGTTTCTTCTTGATCGTCAAATCCTGAATCTTGACTCTCAACTACCCAGCCGATATTTAATGCATTTGTAACAGATAATATATCCTCAATTTTTACACCAGATATTTCTGCTAATTTTTCCAACAAAAAGTTGATTAATAATTCTAAATAATAAATAATTCGGTATTTAATTAATCATGTTAACCTTTTTCTGCAGTCATTTTCATCACTTTAAAACTATATTATAAGTTTGTTTATAGATTTTCTTTGTTAAATTTGCATGTCATTTGCATTAATAAAGAGAAAAAACAAATAAGACTAATACATTTATTAAATATAACATTAAAATAGTTGTGAAAGTCTAGCAGACATAATTTTCCAAATTGGAGAATACACATCATTATTATCAACTTTATATCCTTGGATTGCAATTGTTATATACCAATTTTCGTTTTCTTTGAAACCGATTTCATCAAAGGAATCATAAAATCTTGCATATCTGTTGTTGAACCAGGCATGTTGATTACAAGATAGATTCATTTTCAACCGTTTGAAAACCTCATCAATAGATTTAATATCTATCATTGAAAGCGTGCCGGATAAAAATTGAAATTGGGTAGGAATTAGCTTGATCGGTGACGCCAATTTCATATTGATTTCTTCTTTTAAAAAATACATTTTATAGTTGTGGAACATTTGAACAGGTTTTACAAGTTCTGTAACAACTTTTGGCTTTTCAGTGCTTGAAATTTTCTTTGTCATCGTGAATTATGATTAAAATGAAATGGTACAGGGTTTTTATACCTATGACTATTGTTTATCAACCAATCAGATTGCCGCATGTCTTTGTTTAAATTGCATGTCATTTGCATTAATGTTGCATTAATGTTTTTATTATAAATATTGTTTTTTATTATGATTTCTAATATTACTATTATTACTTATATTATTACTATTTCTATTACTATTTCTATTTCTATTATTTCGATTTACAAAAACAAAACAATTCAACATAAAAATTTATTTTGATACAATCTGACTCGAGTGGTGATTTTTCAGAGTCTTCACCAAACACCATTCAACATATTGTTGATAACGGAAATTGCAACAGCTACATCCGAAAATGCAAGGAACCTCTGGTTTCATTTCTTTCATCCCCCTTCCTATCTTGATATCCCATAGAAAGGTGTTTATTATATCGAATATCCAGATTCGTGTTTGGTTGTATACCAAATCCGGAATGATAGCTGGATCTCTATCTTGTAGAATTTCATTTAATTCTGGATAATAGAAGCATAATCTTTGCAGGATAATTGATTGATATTCATCTGTAAAAAATATATATATATATATTAATGTAATAATAAAAATTTGAAATTACCATAATTTGCATGCTCTTTCACTGAGGTGATTGCGGAACTTTGTATGTTGTACAATTTTGTTGAATAAATGACAACTAAACCGAAAACATTTTGTTATAAATAATCATCAGCCAATTAGATTTCGACCAATCAGAATCATGCATTTCAATTGCATTGAATTTGCAATGATAAATAATTAATTAAGTGATAATAAAAAATCTAAAAATTCATTTCCTTCAATTATTGATTTAATTTCAGATATGATATTATCAACTATACATTTGTAATCAATATTTTTTATTCCAAGAATTACTATCTTACCGCTAGCGAATATATTTACACACATAGGGTTATATTTTATATATCTCAAAGCTGGAAATAATTCTGGTTCGTAAACACATGGTATTAATTTAACCAATTCATTTAAATTACAAGAAAAACCTATATCTGAAGTTACGGTTATCGATCGTATTTCTAAATCATAAACATTATATTCACTAGCTTTGATTATTTCCTTACACCCCATAATTCTACATATACCAGTTTTGAAATATATTATTGGATATTTTTTACTTCTATTGATGAGTTGTTGTGGTTTCCCCATTGGAAATACCATTTTTGCTACATCAGCTTTTGCCCTGTAATTTATATTTGAAAGCATTTTAATGAAATAATTATAAAAACTCTGTTATATATATAGTTATTTTAAAAAGAAGTTCATTTAAATTATCAATATAAACAATAATTATATAGTTTAAATTTAAAACAAAAAATAATGGAATTACGAAATGATGCAGTATACCAAATCGTTGGTCCAAGTGGTAGCGGGAAAACTTTATTTGTTTGTAAATTACTAAAATCTAATTTGTTCAAAACAAAATTCAACAATATTTATTGGCATAGGGGCGCCGATGAAGAACATGGATTGACGCAATCAAGTTTCTGTCAATTGAAAAACATGAAAATAGTAAAGGGTTTTGATAAAAACTGGTCAAGTCGTTTGAAGAAAGATGATGTCATCATTATCGATGATTTGTATCAAGAAGCCAATAAAGAAAAGGATTTTAATAATTTATTCACAAAAATCAGAAGACATGTTGGTGTAACAGTTATTTTCATAACACAAAATCTATTTCATCAAGGTGGTGCACATCGAACACGTAATTTAAATGTACAATATCTAGTTATTTTCAAGAATCCTAGAGATGCAACTGTCATCGATTTTCTTGGACGACAAGCATACCCTAATAACCGTAATTTTCTTATCAATGCATTTCAAGATGCTACGAAAATACCTCATGGGTATATATTTCTCGATTTCACACAACAATTTCCTGATGATATACGGATAAAAACAGATATTTTCAACCCAAAAGGTGCCATGGTTTATAAACAAAGTTCAAAACAAATTTGAAAACACATAAATCATGTTTTCAAAAACAAGGATATCGAGTAAAATACAACCAAAAGTTCCACCAACAACTAGTTATACTCCATCTAAAGAACCTATTACAGAAAATTTTCCTGCAATGAATCTTATTTCGAAAAATCCTAAACCTAAACCTAAAAGTAAAACCACTAAGAAAGGCACCCAGTATGAAAAGAAACAGTATTTTGCAATCTTTTTCAAATTATGTTGTCAATGATTTACTCGATATTATACTTAAAGTAGTCAAAGGCAAGATTAAAATCAGTAAATCTAAAAAGCAATTATTGAGTAAACATAGGAAACCTTTGCTATCATTAGTAAATAATAAAAATCGTCAACAAATGAGAAAAATTATATATAAACAACAAGGGGGATTTATCGGTGCATTGATACCTTTAGCAATATCATTATTAGGTGGAATAATAGGAAGTCGATCATAAACAATGGGTGCTAATCCTTCATTACCAGACATTAAATTTAATATTAAATCTTCTTGTTGTAATGGAGAAGATTTGGACGAACCCCGAAGACGAAGCAGGTTTCGGTGGAGTGGCAAAATTAAACAAAAGAGTTCCGAATTCGAAAAAGGAAACCCAGAAGTGGTTATCAGACCAGCTTGCGTACAGTTTGAACAAACCAATGCAGAAACGATTCCCAACAAGAGTATATAAAACATATGGAATAAATGATTTATGGCAAATGGATTTGATGGAGATGATACCCTATTCGAAAATTAACAATGGGTATAAATATATTTTAACATGTATTGATGTATTCAGTCGGTTTGCTCGAGCAATACCAGTCAAGGCAAAATCTGCAGAAGAAATGTCCAAGGCAATTAATAGTTTATTTAAAGATGGACATCCTAATAACTTGCAAACAGATTTGGGTATTATTATTATTATTATTATTATTATTATTATTATTATTATTATAGGTAAAGAATTCTACAACAGTAAAGTCAAGCAAATCCTCGATAAACTGAAAATAAACCATTACTCGTTACATTCTCAATACAAAGCTGCTTATGTTGAAAGATTTAACAGAACATTGAGAGATCGATTAAAGAAATTATTCGTTCATCAAGGTAATAAAAAATGGGTAAATGCTTTACCGAAAATAATAACCAGTTATAATCATTCATCACATCGAGGACTGAATGGATTGAGACCGATTGATATCACTTCAAAAACAATCTATTCTAAAAAACCTGTAAAAATTACAAAACCGAAATATAAAGTAGGTGACCATGTTAGAATTAGTAAAATTAGTGCATCACCATTTATTTAAAATTTCGATACAAATTGGAGTGATGAAGTCTTTGTAATTTCAAAAATAAATACTAGTCAGAATCCTGTAATGTATGTCATCAAAGACAATGATAATAATATTGTACAAGGGAAATTTTATGAGCAAGAATTACAAGTTATTCCTCCTCCAAAAGTATTTAGAATTCAAAAGATATTGAAAACTAAAAAGGTCGGCAAGGATAAACAATACTATGTCAAATGGCATGATTATCAAAACCCATCATGGATATCAGAAAAGGATCTAGTAAAGTGAATTTTTATACTATTTTACCAAGCAATAGTTGCCCGCTTATTCATCCGGATAATCAAGCCAGTAAATTCATGGTCAATCTCGAGAATCCGATATTTTTAAATGGCGACTGGAAGTTGCACTGCAAGATTTTACATTTGTGTACAATACATTCCCATTTTATAGTCAATGTAAGATTGATTTCAAAAGGAATGCTATGAAAACATGAAGTGGTATCTTTATTATCAGTAATTACGATAAAACATATCATATTCCGAATCAAATATTAGATCCGCATTGCTCTATGTTTTACAAGGATGGATTAAATATCTGTTGTGATTTTAAACCATTTACAATAACATTCGAATATATTGAAGATGCCAAACGATTGGGTTGCAATAAGTTGAAAAATGAAGTTATGGAAACAGAATACTTATTACGCTTTGATCTATTTGAAGCAAACAGTGTAATGAGAGAAGAAATCAAAATATCAGTGTTGTATAATAATGAAGTTGAAGAATCATTCACCTTTGCTGACGAATTATATATAGATAAACTTGATGTGTTACTTAAATATTTAAAGTACAATTGTTCACACATATTTAAAAGTTTGGACATTGTGAAAGATTTGATGTTTACCTTCAGTTTGAATGATGATATATGCGAAGTTACATTTGATAAAAATTTGACAATATCGGGAAAAATCGGCTGGTATACGTAAACCAAGAATACTTGAACATCATCAACAAATGTTCATATATACTAACATTATCGAACCCATAATTGTTGGTGATTCCAGTGTTCCTCTTTTGAAATCGGTATGGATTGGAAAATATGAACATGATGAAGTTGTCAATATAAATATCGATAATCCCATGTATTTACCAATAGCAAGCTCATGTATAAACAATATAGAAATAAATATTCGTGATGATAGTGGAAAACTTATAAACTTTCCAAAAGGTTCAAAAACTCATTTGACATTACATTTTCGTAAAGTAGATGGCTAATTCCGATATTATTAGTATGTATAGTGATAGCCAATCTGGCGGTGAATTACCATATTTTATTGGTAAACAGTACGGATCAGGTTGGTTAAAAACAATAGGGAGATTTGCACTTCCTATTCTTAAACGTATCGGTAGTTTTGGCATGAAAACTGCTAAAGACTTGATTATGAATGAACAGAAAATATTACCATCCCTAAAAACAAATGCTTTAGCTGAGTTAGGGAAGGTTCTACCTGGAGTTGCTGGTATGTTTCAAAAAGATACGCCTCCAGCCCCAGCTCCAAAACGTAAAGGACATAGAATATCGCGTATAAACAAACGAATGAAAGGACATGGAACTATATTTGCAAAATGATTTGTGGTAAATCCGAATTATGTATATTTGATAGACCATCGCCTCAAGCGGTAATCGAATTTGGGGCCTTTGAGGAAGTTTTTCCTATGAATTCAATTACTGATAGTAGAAATGATATCGAGTTTTATATTAATGGTTCGCAAACTGAATATTTAGATTTGAACGATACTTTATTGACTGTTCAGATCAAGGTTGTAGATAAAGATAGAAAGGTTTTGGATGCCAATGCAGATGTAATACCAAACAATTTCCTGTTTCATACTCTGTTTAAAGATGCAGTGTTGGGATTTAATAATATCAAGATTGAGGGCGGAAATAATACATTCATTCACAAGGCTTTGATAGAAACTATTTTAAATTACAATTCTGATACTAAAAATACCTGTCTTACACCTATGGGTTGAGATGATAAGCGAAATTGGGTGGATAAAAATCAAAGTTTGGCATATGGCCATTATAGGGGCGGTGACACCGATATATTTATAGATTCAACGGAAGCTATCTCAGCAGATGATACAGATGATTTCCATGATCCAGCAGATGATAATTATTTTGGACATGATTATTTTCGATGATATGGTTAAATTATTTAATAAATGTATTGATCTTATTGTCTTGAATATTTTTAACAGTAACTTTGTGAACAATTTTTATACATTGTGTGTAATAATAATATGTTAAAGTTTTGTTTTGAATATTTTTAACAGTACATTAGTTACCTTTGTGACCTTTACCCAGTGTGTTAATAAATTTTATTGTATATTTAAAGTATAATTTCTTTGTTAAAGTTTTGTCTTGAATATTTTTAGCAGTACATTTGTGACCTTTACCTTTGTGACCTTTACCTTTGTGACCAGTACCCATAGGGGGACAAAATATTTTTTCGGATAGACTCGGAGTATATAGATTAATACTAATAATAATATTTTATTACATTGTTTAATAATAATATCATTATACCCTTGCGAGTTGTTGAGCGTGACCAGTACCCTTGTGAGCAGTACCCATAGGGGGACAAAATATTTTGTCGGATAGAATTTAATTTATTTAAATTACCATCCAATCAAATTTTATATAATTCAAATAAATTAAAATAATTTCACAATTAAAAATGAATTTAATTTATTTAAATTATTATCCAATCAAATTTCAGAAAACTTGAATAAATAGAAATAATTTCACAATTTAAAATAAATTTAATTTATTTAAATTATTATCCAATCAAATTTCAGAAAATTTAAATAAATTAAAATATTTGCACAATTTATAATGAATTTAATTTATTTAAATTATTATCCAATCAAATTTCAGAAAATTTAAATAAATTGAAATAATTTCACAATTTAAAATGAATTTAATTTATTTAAATTATTATCCAATCAAATTTAAATTATTATCTAATCAAATTTCATAAAATTCAAATAAATTAAATTATTTGCCCAATATAAAATAAATTTAATTTATTTAAATTACCATCCAATCAAATTTTATATAATTCAAATAAATTAAAATAATTTCACAATTTAAAATGAATTTAATTTATTTAAATTATTATCCAATCAAATTTAAATTATTATCTAATCAAATTTCATAAAATACAAATGAATTAAATTATTTGCACAATATAAAATGAATTTAATTTATTTAAATTACCATCCAATCAAATTTTATATAATTCAAATAAATTAAAATAATTTCACAATTCAAAATGAATTTAATTTATTGAAATTATTATCCAATCAAATTTCATAAAATTTAAATAAATTAAAATATTTGCACAATTTAAAATGAATTTAATTTATTTAAATTATCATCCAATCAAATTTCAGAAAATTTAAATAAATTGAAATAATTTCACAATTTAAAATGAATTTAATTTATTTAAATTATTATCCAATCAAATTTCAGAAAATTTAAATAAATTGAAATAATTTCACAATTTAAAATGAATTTAATTTATTTAAATTATTATCCAATCAAATTTAAATTATTATCTAATCAAATTTCATAAAATTCAAATAAATTAAATTATTTGCACAATATAAAATGAATTTAATTTATTTAAATTACCATCCAATCAAATTTTATATAATTCAAATAAATTAAAATAATTTCACAATTTAAAATGAATTTAATTTATTTAAATTATTATCCAATCAAATTTCAGAAAACTTGAATAAATAGAAATAATTTCACAATTTAAAATGAATTTAATTTATTTAAATTATTATCCAATCAAATTTCAGAAAATTTAAATAAATTAAAATATTTGCACAATTTATAATGAATTTAATTTATTTAAATTATTATCCAATCAAATTTCAGAAAATTTAAATAAATTGAAATAATTTCACAATTTAAAATGAATTTAATTTATTTAAATTATTATCCAATCAAATTTAAATTATTATCTAATCAAATTTCATAAAATTCAAATAAATTAAATTATTTGCCCAATATAAAATAAATTTAATTTATTTAAATTACCATCCAATCAAATTTTATATAATTCAAATAAATTAAAATAATTTCACAATTTAAAATGAATTTAATTTATTTAAATTATTATCCAATCAAATTTAAATTATTATCCAATCAAATTTCATAAAATACAAATAAATTAAATTATTTGCACAATATAAAATGAATTTAATTTATTTAAATTACCATCCAATCAAATTTTATATAATTCAAATAAATTAAAATAATTTCACAATTCAAAATGAATTTAATTTATTGAAATTATTATCCAATCAAATTTCATAAAATTTAAATAAATTGAAATAATTTCACAATTTAAAATGAATTTAATTTATTTAAATTATTATCCAATCAAATTTCATAAAATATAAATAAATTAAAATATTTGCACAATTTAAAATGAATTTAATTTATTTAAATTATTATAACAATCAAATTTCATAAAATTCAAATAAATTAAATTATTTGCACAATATAAAATATATTTAATTTATTTAAATAACCATCCAATCAAATTTTATATAATTCAAATAAATTAAAATAATTTCACAATTTAAAATGAATTTAATTTATTTAAATTATTATCCAATCAAATTTCATAAAATTTAAATAAATTAAAATATTTGCACAATTTAAAATGAATTTAATATATTTAAATTATCATCCAATCAAATTTCAGAAAATTTAAATAAATTGAAATAATTTCACAATTTAAAATGAATTTAATTTATTTAAATTATTATCCAATCAAATTTCAGAAAACTTAAATAAATTGAAATAATTTCACAATTTAAAATGAATTTAATTTATTTAAATTATTATCCAATCAAATTTCATAAAATATAAATAAATTAAAATATTTGCACAATTTAAAATGAATTTAATTTATTTAAATTATTAAACAATCAAATTTCATAAAATTCAAATAAATTAAATTATTTGCACAATATAAAATATATTTAATTTATTTAAATAACCATCCAATCAAATTTTATATAATTCAAATAAATTAAAATAATTTCACAATTTAAAATGAATTTAATTTATTTAAATTATTATCCAATCAAATTTCATAAAATTTAAATAAATTAAAATATTTGCACAATTTAAAATGAATTTAATTTATTTAAATTATCATCCAATCAAATTTCAGAAAATTTAAATAAATTGAAATAATTTCACAATTTAAAATGAATTTAATTTATTTAAATTATTATCCAATCAAATTTCAGAAAATTTAAATAAATTGAAATAATTTCACAATTTAAAATGAATTTAATTTATTTAAATTATTATCCAATCATATTTAAATTATTATCTAATCAAATTTCATAAAATTCAAATAAATTAAATTATTTGCCCAATATAAAATAAATTTAATTTATTTAAATTACCATCCAATCAAATTTTATATAATTCAAATAAATTAAAATAATTTCACAATTTAAAATGAATTTAATTTATTTAAATTATTATCCAATCAAATTTCAGAAAATTTAAATAAATTGAAATAATTTCACAATTTAAAATGAATTTAATTTATTTAAATTATTATCCAATCATATTTAAATTATTATCTAATCAAATTTCATAAAATTCAAATAAATTAAATTATTTGCCCAATATAAAATAAATATAATTTATTTAAATTACCATCCAATCAAATTTTATATAATTCAAATAAATTAAAATAATTTCACAATTTAAAATGAATTTAATTTATTTAAATTATTATCCAATCAAATTTCAGAAAACTTGAATAAATAGAAATAATTTCACAATTTAAAATGAATTTAATTTATTTAAATTATTATCCAATCAAATTTCAGAAAATTTAAATAAATTGAAATAATTTCACAATTTAAAATGAATTTAATTTATTTAAATTATTATCCAATCAAATTTAAATTATTATCTAATCAAATTTCATAAAATTCAAATAAATTAAATTATTTGCCCAATATAAATAAATTTAATTTATTTAAATTACCATCCAATCAAATTTTATATAATTCAAATAAATTAAAATAATTTCACAATTTAAAATGAATTTAATTTATTTAAATTATTATCCAATCAAATTTAAATTATTATCCAATCAAATTTCATAAAATACAAATAAATTAAATTATTTGCACAATATAAAATGAATTTAATTTATTTAAATTACCATCCAATCAAATTTTATATAATTCAAATAAATTAAAATAATTTCACAATTCAAAATGAATTTAATTTATTGAAATTATTATCCAATTAAAATTTCATAAAATTTAAATAAATTAAAATATTTGCACAATTTAAAATGAATTTAATTTATTTAAATTATCATCCAATCAAATTTCAGAAAATTTAAATAAATTGAAATAATTTCACAATTTAAAATGAATTTAATTTATTTAAATTATTATCCAATCAAATTTCAGAAAACTTAAATAAATTGAAATAATTTCACAATTTAAAATGAATTTAATTTATTTAAATTATTATCCAATCAAATTTCATAAAATACAAATAAATTAAAATATTTGCACAATTTAAAATGAATTTAATTTATTTAAATTATTAAACAATCAAATTTCATAAAATTCAAATAAATTAAATTATTTGCACAATATAAAATATATTTAATTTATTTAAATAACCATCCAATCAAATTTTATATAATTCAAATAAATTAAAATAATTTCACAATTTAAAATGAATTTAATTTATTTAAATTATTATCCAATCAAATTTCATAAAATTTAAATAAATTAAAATATTTGCACAATTTAAAATGAATTTAATTTATTTAAATTATCATCCAATCAAATTTCAGAAAATTTAAATAAATTGAAATAATTTCACAATTTAAAATGAATTTAATTTATTTAAATTATTATCCAATCAAATTTCAGAAAATTTAAATAAATTGAAATAATTTCACAATTTAAAATGAATTTAATTTATTTAAATTATTATCCAATCATATTTAAATTATTATCTAATCAAATTTCATAAAATTCAAATAAATTAAATTATTTGCCCAATATAAAATAAATTTAATTTATTTAAATTACCATCCAATCAAATTTTATATAATTCAAATAAATTAAAATAATTTCACAATTTAAAATGAATTTAATTTATTTAAATTATTATCCAATCAAATTTCAGAAAACTTGAATAAATAGAAATAATTTCACAATTTAAAATGAATTTAATTTATTTAAATTATTATCCAATCAAATTTCAGAAAATTTAAATAAATTGAAATAATTTCACAATTTAAAATGAATTTAATTTATTTAAATTATTATCCAATCATATTTAAATTATTATCTAATCAAATTTCATAAAATTCAAATAAATTAAATTATTTGCCCAATATAAAATAAATTTAATTTATTTTAATTACCATCCAATCAAATTTTATATAATTCAAATAAATTAAAATAATTTCACAATTTAAAATGAATTTAATTTATTTAAATTATTATCCAATCAAATTTCAGAAAACTTGAATAAATTAGAAATAATTTCACAATTTAAAATGAATTTAATTTATTTAAATTATTATCCAATCAAATTTCAGAAAATTTAAATAAATTAAAATATTTGCACAATTTAAAATGAATTTAATTTATTTAAATTATTATCCAATCAAATTTCAGAAAACTTAAATAAATTGAAATAATTTCACAATTTAAAATGAATTTAATTTATTTAAATTATTATCCAATCATATTTAAATTATTATCTAATCAAATTTCATAAAATTCAAATAAATTAAATTATTTGCACAATATAAAATAAATATAATTTATTTAAATTACCATCCAATCAAATTTTATATAATTCAAATAAATTAAAATAATTTCACAATTTAAAATGAATTTAATTTATTTAAATTATTATCCAATCAAATTTCAGAAAACTTGAATAAATAGAAATAATTTCACAATTTAAAATGAATTTAATTTATTTAAATTATTATCCAATCAAATTTCAGAAAATTTAAATAAATTAAAATATTTGCACAATTTATAATGAATTTAATTTATTTAAATTATTATCCAATCAAATTTCAGAAAATTTAAATAAATTGAAATAATTTCACAATTTAAAATGAATTTAATTTATTTAAATTATTATCCAATCAAATTTAAATTATTATCTAATCAAATTTCATAAAATTCAAATAAATTAAATTATTTGCCCAATATAAAATAAATTTAATTTATTTAAATTACCATCCAATCAAATTTTATATAATTCAAATAAATTAAAATAATTTCACAATTTAAAATGAATTTAATTTATTTAAATTATTATCCAATCAAATTTAAATTATTATCTAATCAAATTTCATAAAATACAAATGAATTAAATTATTTGCACAATATAAAATGAATTTAATTTATTTAAATTATTAAACAATCAAATTTCATAAAATTCAAATAAATTAAATTATTTGCACAATATAAAATATATTTAATTTATTTAAATAACCATCCAATCAAATTTTATATAATTCAAATAAATTAAATAATTTCACAATTTAAAATGAATTTAATTTATTTAAATTATTATCCAATCAAATTTCATAAAATTTAATAAATTAAAATATTTTCACAATTTAAAATGAATTTAATTTATTTAAATTATCATCCAATCAAATTTCATAAAATTTAAATAAATTGAAATAATTTCACAATTTAAAATAATTATAATTTATTTATATTATTATCCAATCAAATTTCAGAAAATTTTAATAAATTGAAATAATTTCACAATTTAAATGAATTTAATTTATTTAAATTATTATCCAATCATATTTAAATTATTATCTAATCAAATTTCATAAAATTCAAATAAATTAAATTATTTGCCCAATATAAAATAAATTTAATTTATTTAAATTACCATCCAATCAAATTTTATATAATTCAAATAAATTAAAATAATTTCACAATTTAAAATGAATTTAATTTATTTAAATTATTATCCAATCAAATTTCATAAAATTCAAATAAATTGAAATTATTTCACAATTTAAAATGAATTTAATTTATTTAAATTATTATCCAATCAAATTTCATAAAATTTAAATAAATTAAAATATTTGCACAATTTAAAATGAATTTAATTTATTTAAATTATTCATCCAATCAAATTTCAGAAAATTAAATAAATTGAAATAATTTGCACAATTTAAAATGATATTTAATTTATTTAAATTATTATCCATCAATCAATTATCTAATCAAATTAATAATTCAAATAAATTAAATTAATTTGCACAATTTAAAATGAATTTAATTTATTTAAATTATCATCCAATCAAATTTTATATAATTTCAAATAAATTAAAATAATTTCACAATTTAAAATGAATTTAATTTATTTAAATTATATCCAATCAAATTTCAGAAAACTTGAATAAATTAGAAATAATTTCACAATTTAAAATGAATTTAATTTATTTAAATTATTATCCAATCAAATTTCAGAAAATTTAAATAAATTAAATTATTTGCCCAATATAAAATAAATTTAATTTATTTAAATTACCATCCAATCAAATTTTATATAATTCAAATAAATTAAAATAATTTCACAATTTAAAATGAATTTAATTTATTTAAATTATTATCCAATCAAATTTAAATTATTATCCAATCAAATTTCATAAAATACAAATAAATTAAATTATTTGCACAATATAAAATGAATTTAATTTATTTAAATTACCATCCAATCAAATTTTATATAATTCAAATAAATTAAATTATTTGCACAATATAAAATGAATTTAATTTATTGAAATTATTATCCAATTAAAATTTCATAAATTTAAATAAATTAAAATATTTGCACAATTTAAAATGAATTTAATTTATTTAAATTATCATCCAATCAAATTTCAGAAATTTAAATAAATTGAAATAATTTCACAATTTAAAATGAATTTAATTTATTTAAATTATTATCCAATCAAATTTCAGAAAACTTAAATAAATTGAAATAATTTCACAATTTAAAATGAATTTAATTTATTTAAATTATTATCCAATCAAATTTCATAAAATACAAATAAATTAAAATATTTGCACAATTTAAAATGAATTTAATTTATTTAAATTATTAAACAATCAAATTTCATAAAATTCAAATAAATTAAATTATTTGCACAATATAAAATATATTTAATTTATTTAAATAACCATCCAATCAAATTTTATATAATTCAAATAAATTAAAATAATTTCACAATTTAAAATGAATTTAATTTATTTAAATTATTATCCAATCAAATTTCATAAAATTTAAATAAATTAAAATATTTGCACAATTTAAAATGAATTTAATTTATTTAAATTATCATCCAATCAAATTTCAGAAAATTTAAATAAATTGAAATAATTTCACAATTTAAAATGAATTTAATTTATTTAAATTATTATCCAATCAAATTTCAGAAAATTTAAATAAATTGAAATAATTTCACAATTTAAAATGAATTTAATTTATTTAAATTATTATCCAATCATATTTAAATTATTATCTAATCAAATTTCATAAAATTCAAATAAATTAAATTATTTGCCCAATATAAAATAAATTTAATTTATTTAAATTACCATCCAATCAAATTTTATATAATTCAAATAAATTAAAATAATTTCACAATTTAAAATGAATTTAATTTATTTAAATTATTATCCAATCAAATTTCAGAAAACTTGAATAAATAGAAATAATTTCACAATTTAAAATGAATTTAATTTATTTAAATTATTATCCAATCAAATTTCAGAAAATTTAAATAAATTGAAATAATTTCACAATTTAAAATGAATTTAATTTATTTAAATTATTATCCAATCATATTTAAATTATTATCTAATCAAATTTCATAAAATTCAAATAAATTAAATTATTTGCCCAATATAAAATAAATTTAATTTATTTTAATTACCATCCAATCAAATTTTATATAATTCAAATAAATTAAAATAATTTCACAATTTAAAATGAATTTAATTTATTTAAATTATTATCCAATCAAATTTCAGAAAACTTGAATAAATAGAAATAATTTCACAATTTAAAATGAATTTAATTTATTTAAATTATTATCCAATCAAATTTCAGAAAATTTAAATAAATTAAAATATTTGCACAATTTAAAATGAATTTAATTTATTTAAATTATTATCCAATCAAATTTCAGAAAATTTAAATAAATTGAAATAATTTCACAATTTAAAATGAATTTAATTTATTTAAATTATTATCCAATCAAATTTAAATTATTATCTAATCAAATTTCATAAAATTCAAATAAATTAAATTATTTGCACAATATAAAATGAATTTAATTTATTTAAATTACCATCCAATCAAATTTTATATAATTCAAATAAATTAAAATAATTTCACAATTTAAAATGAATTTAATTTATTTAAATTATTATCCAATCAAATTTCAGAAAACTTGAATAAATAGAAATAATTTCACAATTTAAAATGAATTTAATTTATTTAAATTATATCCAATCAAATTTCAGAAAATTTAAATAAATTAAAATATTTGCACAATTTATAATGAATTTAATTTATTTAAATTATTATCCAATCAAATTTCAGAAAATTTAAATAAATTGAAATAATTTCACAATTTAAAATGAATTTAATTTATTTAAATTATTATCCAATCAAATTTCATAAAATTCAAATAAATTAAATTATTTGCCCAATATAAAATAAATTTAATTTATTTAAATTACCATCCAATCAAATTTTATATAATTCAAATAAATTAAATAATTTCACAATTTAAAATGAATTTAATTTATTTAAATTATTATCCAATCAAATTTAAATTATTATCTAATCAAATTTCATAAAATACAAATGAATTAAATTATTTGCACAATATAAAATGAATTTAATTTATTTAAATTATTAAACAATCAAATTTCATAAAATTCAAATAAATTAAATTATTTGCACAATATAAAATATATTTAATTTATTTAAATAACCATCCAATCAAATTTTATATAATTCAAATAAATTAAAATAATTTCACAATTTAAAATGAATTTAATTTATTTAAATTATTATCCAATCAAATTTCATAAAATTTAAATAAATTAAAATATTTGCACAATTTAAAATGAATTTAATTTATTTAAATTATCATCCAATCAAATTTCAGAAAATTTAAATAAATTGAAATAATTTCACAATTTAAAATGAATTTAATTTATTTAAATTATTATCCAATCAAATTTCAGAAAATTTAAATAAATTGAAATAATTTCACAATTTAAAATGAATTTAATTTATTTAAATTATTATCCAATCATATTTAAATTATTATCTAATCAAATTTCATAAATTCAAATAAATTAAATTATTTGCCCAATATAAAATAAATTTAATTTATTTAAATTACCATCCAATCAAATTTTATATAATTCAAATAAATTAAAATAATTTCACAATTTAAAATGAATTTAATTTATTTAAATTATCATCCAATCAAATTTCAGAAAACTTAATAAATTAGAAATAATTTCACAATTTAAAATGAATTTAATTTATTTAAATTATTATCCAATCATATTTAAATTATTATCTAATCAAATTTCATAAAATTCAAATAAATTAAATTATTTGCCCAATATAAAATAAATATAATTTATTTAAATTACCATCCAATCAAATTTTATATAATTCAAATAAATTAAAATAATTTCACAATTTAAAATGAATTTAATTTATTTAAATTATTATCCAATCAAATTTCAGAAAACTTGAATAAATAGAAATAATTTCACAATTTAAAATGAATTTAATTTATTTAAATTATTATCCAATCAAATTTCAGAAAATTTAAATAAATTAAAATATTTGCACAATTTATAATGAATTTAATTTATTTAAATTATTATCCAATCAAATTTCAGAAAATTTAAATAAATTGAAATAATTTCACAATTTAAAATGAATTTAATTTATTTAAATTATTATCCAATCAAATTTAAATTATTATCTAATCAAATTTCATAAAATTCAAATAAATTAAATTATTTGCCCAATATAAAATAAATTTAATTTATTTAAATTACCATCCAATCAAATTTTATATAATTCAAATAAATTAAAATAATTTCACAATTTAAAATGAATTTAATTTATTTAAATTATTATCCAATCAAATTTAAATTATTATCCAATCAAATTTCATAAAATACAAATAAATTAAATTATTTGCACAATATAAAATGAATTTAATTTATTTAAATTACCATCCAATCAAATTTTATATAATTCAAATAAATTAAAATAATTTCACAATTCAAAATGAATTTAATTTATTGAAATTATTATCCAATTAAAATTTCATAAAATTTAAATAAATTAAAATATTTGCACAATTTAAAATGAATTTAATTTATTTAAATTATCATCCAATCAAATTTCAGAAAATTTAAATAAATTGAAATAATTTCACAATTTAAAATGAATTTAATTTATTTAAATTATTATCCAATCAAATTTCAGAAAACTTAAATAAATTGAAATAATTTCACAATTTAAAATGAATTTAATTTATTTAAATTATTATCCAATCAAATTTCATAAAATACAAATAAATTAAAATATTTGCACAATTTAAAATGAATTTAATTTATTTAAATTATTAAACAATCAAATTTCATAAAATTCAAATAAATTAAATTATTTGCACAATATAAAATATATTTAATTTATTTAAATAACCATCCAATCAAATTTTATATAATTCAAATAAATTAAAATAATTTCACAATTTAAAATGAATTTAATTTATTTAAATTATTATCCAATCAAATTTCATAAAATTTAAATAAATTAAAATATTTGCACAATTTAAAATGAATTTAATTTATTTAAATTATCATCCAATCAAATTTCAGAAAATTTAAATAAATTGAAATAATTTCACAATTTAAAATGAATTTAATTTATTTAAATTATTATCCAATCAAATTTCAGAAAATTTAAATAAATTGAAATAATTTCACAATTTAAAATGAATTTAATTTATTTAAATTATTATCCAATCATATTTAAATTATTATCTAATCAAATTTCATAAAATTCAAATAAATTAAATTATTTGCCCAATATAAAATAAATTTAATTTATTTAAATTACCATCCAATCAAATTTTATATAATTCAAATAAATTAAAATAATTTCACAATTTAAAATGAATTTAATTTATTTAAATTATTATCCAATCAAATTTCAGAAAACTTGAATAAATAGAAATAATTTCACAATTTAAAATGAATTTAATTTATTTAAATTATTATCCAATCAAATTTCAGAAAATTTAAATAAATTGAAATAATTTCACAATTTAAAATGAATTTAATTTATTTAATTTATTATCCAATCAATATTTAAATTATTATCTAATCAAATTTCATAAAATTCAAATAAATTAAATTATTTGCCCAATATAAAATAAATTTAATTTATTTAAATTACCATCCAATCAAATTTATATAATTCAAATAAATTAAATAATTTCACAATTTAAAATGAATTTAATTTATTTAAATTATTATCCATCAAATTTAAATTATTATCTAATCAAATTTCATAAAATACAAATGAATTAAATTATTTGCACAATATAAAATGAATTTAATTTATTTAAATTATTAAACAATCAAATTTCATAAAATTCAAATAAATTAAATTATTTGCACAATATAAAATATATTTAATTTATTTAAATAACCATCCAATCAAATTTTATATAATTCAAATAAATTAAAATAATTTCACAATTTAAAATGAATTTAATTTATTTAAATTATTATCCAATCAAATTTCATAAAATTTAAATAAATTAAAATATTTGCACAATTTAAAATGAATTTAATTTATTTAAATTATCATCCAATCAAATTTCAGAAAATTTAAATAAATTGAAATAATTTCACAATTTAAAATGAATTTAATTTATTTAAATTATTATCCAATCAAATTTCAGAAATTTAAATAAATTGAAATAATTTCACAATTTAAAATGAATTTAATTTATTTAAATTATTATCCAATCAAATTTCAGAAAATTTAAATAAATTAAATTATTTGCCCAATATAAAATAAATTTAATTTATTTAAATTACCATCCAATCAAATTTTATATAATTCAAATAAATTAAAATAATTTCACAATTTAAAATGAATTTAATTTATTTAAATTATTATCCAATCAAATTTAAATTATTATCCAATCAATTTCATAAAATACAAATAAATTAAATATTTGCACAATTTAAAATGAATTTAATTTATTTAAATTATCATCCAATCAAATTTCATAAATTTATATTAATGAAATTATTTTCACAATTTGAAATGAATTTAATTTATTTAAATTATTATCCAATCAAATTTCATAAAATTCAAATAAATTGAAATAATTTCACAATTTAAAATGAATTTAATTTATTTAAATTATTATCCAATCATATTTAAATTATTATCTAATCAAATTTCATAAAATTCAAATAAATTAAATTATTTGCCCAATATAAAATAAATTTAATTTATTTAAATTACCATCCAATCAAATTTTATATAATTCAAATAAATTAAAATAATTTCACAATTTAAAATGAATTTAATTTATTTAAATTATTATCCAATCAAATTTCAGAAAACTTGAATAAATAGAAATAATTTCACAATTTAAAATGAATTTAATTTATTTAAATTATTATCCAATCAAATTTCAGAAAATTTAAATAAATTGAAATAATTTCACAATTTAAAATGAATTTAATTTATTTAAATTATTATCCAATCAAATTTAAATTATTATCTAATCAAATTTCATAAAATTCAAATAAATTAAATTATTTGCCCAATATAAAATAAATTTAATTTATTTAAATTACCATCCAATCAAATTTTATATAATTCAAATAAATTAAAATAATTTCACAATTTAAAATGAATTTAATTTATTTAAATTATTATCCAATCAAATTTAAATTATTATCTAATCAAATTTCATAAAATACAAATGAATTAAATTATTTGCACAATATAAAATGAATTTAATTTATTTAAATTATTAAACAATCAAATTTCATAAAATTCAAATAAATTAAATTATTTGCACAATATAAAATATATTTAATTTATTTAAATAACCATCCAATCAAATTTTATATAATTCAAATAAATTAAAATAATTTCACAATTTAAAATGAATTTAATTTATTTAAATTATTATCCAATCAAATTTCATAAAATTTAAATAAATTAAAATATTTGCACAATTTAAAATGAATTTAATTTATTTAAATTATCATCCAATCAAATTTCAGAAAATTTAAATAAATTGAAATAATTTCACAATTTAAAATGAATTTAATTTATTTAAATTATTATCCAATCAAATTTCAGAAAATTTAAATAAATTGAAATAATTTCACAATTTAAAATGAATTTAATTTATTTAAATTATTATCCAATCATATTTAAATTATTATCTAATCAAATTTCATAAAATTCAAATAAATTAAATTATTTGCCCAATATAAAATAAATTTAATTTATTTAAATTACCATCCAATCAAATTTTATATAATTCAAATAAATTAAAATAATTTCACAATTTAAAATGAATTTAATTTATTTAAATTATTATCCAATCAAATTTCAGAAAACTTGAATAAATAGAAATAATTTCACAATTTAAAATGAATTTAATTTATTTAAATTATTATCCAATCATATTTAAATTATTATCTAATCAAATTTCATAAAATTCAAATAAATTAAATTATTTGCCCAATATAAAATAAATATAATTTATTTAAATTACCATCCAATCAAATTTTATATAATTCAAATAAATTAAAATAATTTCACAATTTAAAATGAATTTAATTTATTTAAATTATTATCCAATCAAATTTCAGAAAACTTGAATAAATAGAAATAATTTCACAATTTAAAATGAATTTAATTTATTTAAATTATTATCCAATCAAATTTCAGAAAATTTAAATAAATTAAAATATTTGCACAATTTATAATGAATTTAATTTATTTAAATTATTATCCAATCAAATTTCAGAAAATTTAAATAAATTGAAATAATTTCACAATTTAAAATGAATTTAATTTATTTAAATTATTATCCAATCAAATTTAAATTATTATCTAATCAAATTTCATAAAATTCAAATAAATTAAATTATTTGCCCAATATAAAATAATTTAATTTATTTAAATTACCATCCAATCAAATTTTATATAATTCAAATAAATTAAAATAATTTCACAATTTAAAATGAATTTAATTTATTTAAATTATTATCCAATCAAATTTAAATTATTATCCAATCAAATTTCATAAAATACAAATAAATTAAATTATTTGCACAATATAAAATGAATTT